>CM027587.2:11785822-11877166 GCA_015852605.2 Populus deltoides
TTATTGAAATCATTTTCATCCTAGTTGTCTTCATTTAAACATATTAGCTCCATTTAGTTTTTAGACTTTTATACTGAGGTCTTAAACTTTTTTTTTTACATTTCCACCCTTAAGTTTTGAGACATGAGAGAGAACATCACTAAAAATAAGGAAGGATAGAGAAAGTGGTGTCCAATAAAACAAGAGTTGATCTTGATGTCAATGAATTTTTATTGATAAGAGGAATGCCAATAATGTGTTTTTGAACTTCCATTTTGTTCAAAAAAGTAGATTGAATTTAAGAAATATTTTCTTATCCAATTTTAATTTTGTGTTGTTTTGATATTGAAAATAAATTTATAAAGAATTTTTAGGGTGTTTAATAGGTGTTTTAATGTGAAAGTAGGTTAGAAATTGGGTCTTTAAGGTCCAAAAAACTTGTAACCTAACTTTTTAGCTAGAATCTAAACCAACAAACAATGTGTAGTTGGTTTTAATTTTTTTGAAAATAATAAAAATAAATAACATGTTGTCTACCCTTAAATAAAAAAAATATTAATGAAGGCTAGATGATGGCTTAACCTTGTAAGCTCACACGTCGTTTTTTCTATTTTGCTGGGCGTGCATGAGCCCAATCTCTTAAATCCGTACACCTCATCTCTTTGTATGGTTTATTTTTCTTTCTAAAATTGTTTTTTTATATATATATTGATTGGAATGCACAATAAATAAAATTCATAACATGATATTTAAATTATTAATAGGTTTTAAGGGAATGTTAATAATTTTTTTAATTACTATATACCTAATATGAAAAAAATTAAAAATGTGCTCATAAATATTCAATGAAAATAAAATTTTTATTTTTTGTTGTTTTTTCATAAATTATTGACATGATTTTATAACATTAATTAATTTTGTTTGCCCTCAATCACATATAAAATATTGAGATATTATTTTAATATTTTTATTAAACTTTTCTTTAAGATCATGATAATTTTTTTTATAAAACAATACTTTTGATTAAAAACATGCTTTCATTAAAAAATAAAAAATAAAAAAATACAATTATAAGGAAATAGAGTTTAGATTGATGCTGTTTTTCTATTTATTTCAAATGACTTATAAAGTTTTTAACATACCTTTATTTTATGTATCGCTACCTTTATTCAAAAAATATATTGCTAATAAAAAATATGTTTTATTTAAAAATAAACAAGAAAAGAATAATTCTTCCAACAAAATGTATTTTTATTCAAAACTTAATTCATTGTATTCCTTTCAAATATATAATTTAATTATAAAACAACTAAATGGAAATAGATTTCGATAACTGGTGTAGCATGTGAGAAAATAGCTATTTCTTTTATTAATAAAAATTTTCATTTCATCTCCCAAGTTTTTGTTTTATATTTTGGTCCTTCTAAGTTAGATGTGTATTATTTTTATATTTTGATCCTTATAATTTGATCCATGAATTATAGAAAAATCAATTTGGTTCCTCAATTTTTTTTTTCATTTTTAGTACTTGTAGTTTTTGTAAAGGTTGAATTTCATTCTTAAAGTTTTTGATTTTTGTATTTTTAGTCCCTATAGTTTTAGGTTTTACATTTCAGTGCTAAATTTCATTTTCCTTATGTTTCAGCCTTTAAATATTAAGAGAGGAGAGGATAAGTCATCAAAGTAGGGAGAGGGAGCAAAGGATTTTCACAAGTCATATTCCAGCCACAAAAAGCTGATCTTTGTGTTAGTGAATTCATTTTTAATGGGAGTGTCCAAGGAAAATGATTTTTCTTTACATCGGGGTTTCTTAAGTTTTTTTGTCTGATATTTGAATTTAGATTAATTAAAGGTTGTTTTGAGGTTGAGAATGTGATTATTATAGTTCTAAATGTTTTTTATGTGTGTGTGTTTTTTTTTTTTGCTATAACAAGTTGAAATTTAGGTGTTTGCAATCCAAAAATCATGTTATTGATAAAAAAAAAATACATGTTTCATAAAAAAAGAAAACAATTACATAAATAAGAAATTATAATTTTAATTGCTAAAATTTTTTCCATAAAGTTTTAATCATTCAAACTCTTTTAACTATTTATTTTAATATTTGTATAATTAAATAAAAATTGGCTTTTTTAAATAAGCACTTCTATAAAGTTAGTTATAATCCATAACTAGTTATTTAATTGATTAATTAATTAATGTTATTATGAGATGATAGACAATAAAATCTTTTTTTGTCGATTAAGATAAGATTGAGACAAATTAAATATTTTATCCCCCAAGGTTATGTAATTATTGTTTCTTCATTAATAAAAAACCTAAATGGTGTGAGTAAGTATTGTAGCAAAGGCATGATTCATTGTGTATTGGAATAGTAAATTTACATATTTTTCCTTGACAAAAAATTGAAAATCGGCTTGAAAGGGTAAAATGATCTTTTCATGAGATATATTTGTTATTCTATAGTTGTTAAGGGTAGATTTGTATTTTTCTAATTTTTTGCACAATAAAATTACTTGAATACTTTTAAAAGCAAAAAAATATGGTCTAGGAGCATTTTTTATTTTTTACTTTTTTTAAGCACTGATGTAATGACTCAATCGCCCTTAGAATCAAAATTCTAAAAAGCATGACTTTAGGGTTCTATGTAATTTCATAGTAATTATTCGATCATAGAAGCAATGTGGTAATTTGATAAAAAAAAAAAAAAGTTGTTAATGCTTGCATTGCACGTCGCACTACTCCACTACCTTCAAGTAACCTCCGATGACTAACTTTGGCAATGAGAACTTCCTTCCGCCATGTCAATAGATTCCCCTGCAGTGTCCTCATCTTTTAGAGGGACGCGAGTTGGTTGGTTCTTGATGGAATGTCGCCGATAGTTTTTTTCTCTCCTTCTTTGAAATTCACATTGTCCATTTAAAATTTCAGGTGGTCCCCTTGGTTACGTGTATTTGTGTATTTATCCTCACTTTTTGATTTGTTATTTTTTTCCTTGATCCTTTTGTAAGTTTTTTTTTTTTTTCAATTTCATCTTTCAATCTAAATTTATTTATTTTTTTAATTTTGGTCATGATTCTTTTTTTTGTATTTAATTAGTCCTAATTCTTTTGGTGGTTTCTTCTTTTAATGCTTTAGTGAAATTGATTCTTTTTTCAATTTCATCATTTGACATTTGATTTATTGAAAATTAAACTTCATGATTTTTTCTAGATTTGGTGCTTTTAATCAAATGGACTGAAGTCACGTAGTTTTATAAGCTAACAAGGGTTGATATAATTTTTTATTACTTATTTTTTTTTTTCGGATCTCATTAATCGACATTGATTTTTTTTTTACAAATAAGCTTTATGGTTTTCTTTGTTTTTCTTTTTATTGAGTTATCTCAATCTCATGATTTAATTCGTGAGTTTGGCGGGTTAATTAGCATGGACTTGTAGTTTTTTTTGGCTTTTAATTACTCTTTTCTTCTTTAGGATCCCTTTCTATGGTTGATTTTTTTCTTTAAAAAATTCATTATTCAATATTTGGTTTGTTGGAAATTGAGCTTGGTTTTTTTTTTTTTTTTTTTTTATATATTTGGTGCTTCGATTAAATGACCCAAGTCATGGGCTTTATAAGATATATAACAATGGTTTTTAAAATTGGGTTTCATGATCTTCATCATTTTTTCTTTCTATCAAGTTATTTCAATCTTATAATTTGATATGTGGGTTTAACGGGTTGACCTAGGTGGCCAAGTATTGTTTTGGTTTATAATTACTATTTTTAAATCTTTTTGTATGATTGATTTTTTTTAAAATTTCATCATTTAAAATTTGATTAGTTGAAAATTAAGTTTTATTTTTTTAAAAAATTTGATGCTTCTAATCAAATAACTTAGATCATGAGTTTAATATGTTAACTTAGGTCGATATTATTTTTTATTTTTATTTCTTCATTTTGCATTGATTTTTCTCATTAGACATTGATTTTTCCTCTTATTTAAAACATTTTTGTATTGACTACACATTATTTTGTTTTTTTTTAAGTAACTCAACTTGTGTGAGCTATATAGTTAGCTGCCGAAGTGTGAATATTGGAGAAGTAAACCCTAGGTCTAAACCTAAAGATCCAAAAAGGGCTTTCCATGTTCTATCTTTTAGCTAATTTTGGTAGCTCCTTCACATATCTGGAACAATATTAGTCCATATATATATGTGGCTATAGAGAGACCTTTCCATCTCGATATTTGAGCTATCTTTGATGAATCAAAGAGACAGATCAGGACGAAAAAAAAAGAAGAAAAAGCTGGACAATTTCTCCTTTTAACAATGTTGGTAATTAAAATAAAATTGGAAAGATCAGAACTAAACAAGTTGATCGAAATTTGTGTGGGGACTAAAGAGGCTGTCGCTGTCCCTAGCTATAGGCCTCCTAAATATAGTGCCTTTTGGGAAGGCTAAGAGGGATGCTATCTCCCATGCAAATCTCTGCCCACCCATTTCCTCATATGTCTGCACAAACCTCTAAAGCACCTCTCTCCATGCTTGTATATATCTCCATTGATTTGCAAGAATTATACCGTGCTCGAGTGAAAAATTCGAACACACACAGTCAAGATCAATACCCCCTGCTAGATTTATAAGCAGTCAGACGCTTTTAATTATGTGACAAGGTGATACAAGAAGTCTCAATTTTTCATCCTAAAAGAGAATAGAACATGTCAACGACGATCAAGACATTAGATGATTTCATCTCTTTTTTCTTCTAGCAATCATATGTCGTAGGGTAACCGAGCAACTCTGAAGCAGTACTCTCAAATCAGTGTAACACTACATATTCATCTTTATTACATATACGCTTATATAATGTAGATCTTAAGAAATAATATGATTGCAACTTGATGTCAAAGTGGGAAAAGCGAGCATTTATGGGTTTTGATCAATGACCCTAAGGACAAATAGAGGCATGTGCGATGTAGGGTACATCAACCTTAACCTTAAATGCAGTAAAAAAAAAAAAAACGTATAGCAAGCTGTGTATATAACTGGTATTTCTTCATGGAGTTAATTTCGATCTGGTAATGGGGCGAATACAGCAGATACGGATTTGTCTTGCTGAGTCGAGTAGTAGCAGTCTACATCTCCTTTTAATTTGTCTTCATATAATTTGTTTGCTTGGGTGACATGTGGTCACGTGAAAGGCTTTCAGGCCTCTTCTTGCCCTTTACCCCTTCCTTTATAAGACTCCTGCTACTATTAATTAAAGCCCTTTTGGACTTGCTCGCTCGGTATTCTATCCTATCCCATATTGTCCATCTTTACTGGACAGCGGGTGCAGCAAAACTCTCTATTATCTTTCTCCCCCTCGCCCTCCATGACTCCCGTCTATCTGAACCCAGCATCCTCTTCTTTCCCTTTTGTGGATCTTGAAGAGGAGCAACACCTGCAGCTCTTTCTGTCACCACATCAAGCTGCCACTTCTCTCTCAGGTCCTACTAATTTCTTTAACACGACTCATGATCAAAGAGAAAGCAAACTTGCAGAGTCGCGCCAGCATGATGATCATGAGGCAAGGACAGCATATTTTAATTGCATGGTTTCATTTTTCTTTTTGTCTTACCATTTTATTTTTCAATGTGATCTCAACTTCTGGTGTAGAGAAGCACTGTGTGGTGCCCGTACATCCTTTTCTAATGCCAATATTTACATGATCATAACATGATGAGTGTTTGTGTCGTGTAATTAATCAATAACTGTTTGCATTTAATCTCACAGAATCTTTTGATCTTAGTTTTTTTTCTTTAATTTCATCCTCTACTAATTCTTAAGTTCCACATGAGGATTAGTGTTTATTAACATTCATGAAATATATAATTGTAATATTCTTTGATCAATTAATATGTGTATGTATGGCCTGCTTGAGTAACTTTGTGTACTTTGATGTTGATCTGATCAGGTTGACAAGTACAGCATATCACTTGGCAGATCGAGTGATCATAAACTATTTCCATCATCTTCATTCCAACCTGTGGTAAATGATGATGATGATGATGATAGCAATTTCCACAAATTATTCTCATCGAAAACGGAGGACGGTACTGAAGGAAGTGGTGATAGTTCAGTCAACTGGATGCCCTCAAGGACGACGACGATGCAAGAAATGACCAACTCAAATCGCTCAGAAACTGATCATCAACCAATGAAATTTATGCTCAAGTTTCACAATCAGCAATGTCAGAATAACGTTAACGACATCAACTCCTCCAGCAACAGCAATATTAGAGTCTGCTCTGATTGTAACACCACCTCAACCCCACTTTGGAGGAGTGGCCCTCGCGGTCCTAAGGTTTATATATATATAAGAAATTATAAACCAAAGCACACACGATAAATTAAGGAGAATTAACGATGTATGCATAAAAAATGATTGTTAAAAATGCAAATTTGTTTTTTTATGATGCAGTCACTTTGCAATGCCTGTGGGATTCGGCAAAGGAAGGCCAGACGAGCTATGGCGGCGGCTGAAAATGGCGCGGTTATTTCCGTTGAGGCATCATCTTCTACGAAGAGTAAGGTAAACAGCAAGGTAAAGAAATTGCGGACGAGCCATGTTGTTCAAGGCAAGAAACTGAGCAACAAGCCTCCTAATCCACCTCTTCAGAGCCAAAAGAAGCTTTGTTTCAAGAATCTTGCATTAAGTTTGAGTAAAAATCCAGTCTTACGACAAGTGCTTCCACATGATGTGGAAGAAGCTGCAATCCTACTAATGGAACTATCTTGTGGCTTTATTCACAGTTAAATCTTTTTTATTTTCTTTTGTTCTTTGATTTTGTTCCTAGGAATTTGTCAGCTTGTTTAATTTCTGTCAGCGAGAGAGATCCTTTTTTTTTTTCCTGCACGCCGCAAACAAAGTATGGCTGGCTTCCTATCAGTCTGTCTTGAAATAATTGAAATCAGTAATAATATCTAAGGTCTTCCAGGCACATCTATCAATATTGATTCAATTTCTTGCAGATCTTCTACTACTTGTATATGATACTTCAATGTCCTAGAACGTTAGATTAATTAGCACAGTCCATTGTAAGATATTTTTCAGCTATTTTCTATGATGCCTAAATCTTCTGAAACATACACAGGTTTTTTGTTCAAGTATTGTCAGGATGTACAATCAATCAATTTAATTTTTTGGCTAACAAGTACAGGTTATTTTTAAAAGAAAAATGTTACATAAAATGAACCAAAAAAAAAAAGAAGAAAAAGGCAACGTATACAAGCACCGTGGATTAAGAGCGTACAAAAACAAATGTACATGCGCCACAAAAATTGCTTGAGTTTCTTGTTGGTAGTTTTGTGTGATGCTGAAGTGCCACAGACAAGCTGATCCATGTCGAAAACCTTCCCTTGTAGCAGCATTGACAGCGCAGAGATGGTGAAATGATTGGTCTTATCCTCCACATGGAAAGAAATCATGGAAAAAAGAAATCCGAAGCTAAGAAATAGGGCAATGGATCAGTAATGTTTGGTTAGTTTTCGAGGATAAGGTTTACAGGCCAATGAACAAGAAATTTTTTTTTATTAGTGTCGATGCTGGCCAGAAAGGTGAGTGAATTTGGCATGGAACGATCGAATGGTTGTGTTTCACAATATGAGATAAGGGAAGGGAAAAAGGAATTCTTGCAGGTATCACAGCTCACAAGTCATTATTGTAAGTAAATCAATGTCACTCCTCCAAAATCATCTTCCACGCCATTAATAGCACAAATACAACACAATTTAAATCAATTTTGCTCACTAATAGCTAAATATATTACTCCTCGCTTTGTTTTTTTAAGTGTGGCCGAAACTTATTCCAAGGAAAGACATGGTTTCCTTTTTATTTTTCTCATTATTTCACCTCCATCACACCCTATCATGGTACACATAACTCAAATTCAAGGCAATTCACATCATTAATAGATAGTGTAGTATTGTTTTGTTTAATAAATGAATTTCCAATAGCAACAATCGGTAGAGACGATCCATTTCCAATAACAACAGAATTAGTTCCAAAATACTTACGAACATCAGTTAACATACCTGGCTTACTTGTCAAGTGATTTGATGCACCAGTATCTGATGTCCATTCTGTGTCAACCACAGTGTTGTCTAGCATAAGGACTGCTAGTTCTCATGGGATTTCATTATCCTGAGTACTATTTTGTTTAGGTATCCACCAGCATATTTTAGCAATTTGACCCGTTGTGCCACAATATTGGCATTTGTCTTCACGATACAAATCTCGTTCTGTTTGATTCATGCGATGTTCTCCTGGTGGTGGAGGACGGCGTTGTTGAGTGGGATTAAAATACCTTCTGTTTTAATCTCTGGATTGCTGGGCTTGAAATCCTCTTCCACTAGATGTGAACTAATATGAGCTACGTGCTGAGGAAGGCTGTTGTGTTCTCTCCTGATGGCATTGCTGTTGTTGTCCATAAAATGCAAGTTGTTGTGGAAATTGCGTGTTTGTTATGTCTGTATGAGAGGAGAACCAATTTTGACGTTGATCAAAATTTTGAAGCTATGAAACCAGCTCTGAATAGGATGGTCTTGGAGGCTTCAACATGGTTGTTGTGAAGTTTTTATATTGTGGACCAAGGCTGGTGAGAAGGCAAAAACCTTTTCATTGTCTGAAACTGGTTTTTCAATTGCTGCAAGGCTGTCACACAAGCTTTTAAAGGTGTGGATATGCTCTTCCATGGATTAATTTTCATGTTTACGGAAGTAAGTAACCTACTGACGAAGTGTAAATTCATGTTCTTGTGAATCCTTAGCATACACATTCTTCAGTGCTTCCCAAACAGCAGATGTTGTTTCTAATCCAACAACAAAACTAAGTGCTTTTTCAGACAAGGTTCCAATAATCCAACCTCGAAGGAGTCAGTCAGATTTTCTCTAAGTGATGAAGGATTCTGTTAGGACTGGTACCGTATTTTTTGTGTGCAGGTTATTGATTGAATCTTGTGTTGTATTTTCTTTGGTGCAGTGGTCTTCATTGGTGAGATGCTCAACTAGCTCCTGACTTTTTGCAAAAGCTAGAGCTTGTTCTCTCCATAATGGGTAGTTTGTTTAATTAAGTTTGAGAGTAATAAAGTTGCCAATATTAAGAGACAACGAAATCATTATGAAATATGTGATTGTGTTTGATATATGTGTGCTCACTCAAGCTCTGATACCAAGAGAAGAAAATGAACAAGGGTACGCAGTGAGATGAAAAAGATTGATTTATTGCAATTACTATCAAAATACAAACGTGAGCACAATAGTTTAATTTGTATAGGATGCTCTCTATATATGTAAAGTAATAATTAACTATTGCCTTTTTATTACTTATTTCTTTCTATGAATACAATATTCTTTATTTATATTTATTGATTTGTTTATGATATGCGGTAGATGTAATTTTCTTGTATGAGAGGTCCGCTATAGTTGTAGTTTTCTTCCATGAGAGGTCCGCCATAGTTGTAGTTTCCTTCTTTGAGAAGTAGCCGTTGGTTGAGGTAGCTGTTGATTCCTTATTGATTTATCTTTGATCTACCACAACTATGATTTCCATGTATGGTTAATTACCACTGAATAGTAGCCGTTGGAGGTGTTAATTGATTGGTTGTCGACAAGGTGAGAATCCTGTGTTGTTCGTTGTTATTGTCTCCCGCTGCCGTAAAGGTGTTGTGTTCGTTGTTAATAAGTTCATCAATATGAGTTGTTAAAAACGCTTCCCAATGAATCCATTACTAGCTTGTTAACTAGAATGAATACCAATACAAATATTTGGGAGGCACTTGGTAGAACATACATTAATGCTAAAATTATAAGCAAAATTCTTAGGTTTCTACCAAAAACTTGGGAAGCAAATGTGACAACAATTCGAGAAGCCAAAAGAGCTCATCAAACTTTCATTGAAGGAGTTTATTGGTTTTTGAAGACTTATGAGATCACTATGGATAAGCAAGAACAAGAAGAAAAGCCAAAGAACAACTTGGCATTCAAAACTATTCATCACATTGGAGATGATGAGGAGGATGATGATGAAGGTGATCATGAAGGCATTAAGGAGAACATTTTCTTAATCATAAAGTACTTCCAAAGTTTTCTAAAGAAGTAAAGTAAGAAAGATCCTCAAACTACAAGAAAGATTCAAGCAAAAAGCTCTTAAGATGTTATAAATGTAATATAACAGGTCACATCAAAGTAGATTATCCACTTCTTCAAAACAAGAAGAAGAGTCATCATTATAAGAAGGCAATGAAAGCTACTTGGAGTGATAATCCAGATTCAAGCTCAAGTGATGAAGAAAAACATGTTGAAAACATGTGTTTTATGACAATCAAAAATGAAAATGATATATAATCTTCACATGATAAATCGACCCTATATTTGATGAATTGCATGATACACTTGAATCTATCCGATGAATTTAAGAAATTAAGTTCAAAATATAGTACATCGAAAAAGAATTGTGCATACTTATATGTAGAGAAAGAAACTTAAGAAAAGAAAGTTTGCATTGTGATTGATAATAGCAATGAGATAAATCAACTTAAAGATGAAAACAAATCGTTAAGAGAAAAAATAAACAAGTTGAATAAAACTTTACCAAAATTCACACAAAGCTCTAAAATTATAGAAACGATGCTTTTTAAGCCAAATATGTGTTTTTAATATAAAAAAGGTTTAAGTTATCAACTTAAAAAGAACCAAAAGTATTTAAAGAACTATTTTGTTAAAGCTAAACAATTTTATAACCCTAACTATAAATATAACTATTGTAGAGCTATAAATCATTTGATTTTTGCATGTCCTATTAAAAAGGATAAAGTTTAAAATGTGACATGGGTTTCAAAAGGAACCACCTCTAACAACAAAAAACCCAAAAAGGTATGGGTATAAAATGCTTCATCTTGATTTTTATGTGTAGGAATCAAGGGAGTATAGGAAATAGTTTTTGGATAGTGCTTGCTATATATATATGATCGGAAACAACTCATTATTTTCAAGCATTACCAAAATAAATGAAGGAAAAGTCATATTTAGAGACAACTTAAAAGGAAAGATAATTACAATTGGCAATATTAGAGATAAATCTTTTCCTTCCATTGAAATTTTTTTTCTTGTTAATAGCCTAAAGAACAACTTGTTTAGCATTTGTCAATTATGTGGTAGAGGCTATAAAATTGTTACTAATCATATAAGTTGTTTAATTCTTGAAAATGATAAAGTAATCTATGTAGAAATTAGAAAAGAAAATGTCTACAAGATTAAAATTGATGCATGCATGAGAATAAAAAGTTGTTTTGTTACTATTATAAATGATTTTTTTTTGCATAGAAGACTTTGTCATATTAGCATGGACATCATTTCTAAGCTAGTTAAAAATAAACTAGTTAAAGGTTTCCCACATATAGTATTTAAAAAGAAAAATTTATGTGATGCTTGACAAATAAGTAAACAAGAGAAAACTTCTTTTAAGAGCAAAAATCACATTTCAACCAAAAAATCTTTAGAATTACTACACATAGATATTTTTGGACCCATTAGAACTCCCACATTAGTTGTGATAGATATATATATTTGTAATTGTTGATGACTTTACAAGACTTGGGTATTTTTTTTAAAGTCTAGAGATGTAACAATTTATGAATTTATAAAGTTTTCAAAGTTAAAAATGAAAAGGAGTTTTTCTACGATAAATATAAAAAGTGATCATAATGGTGAATTTATAATTGATTTATTTAAAATGTTTTTTTGAAGAAAAAAGATACCTTACCTTCATAACTTTTCAACTCATAAAACTCTCCAACAAAATAGAATTGTGAAAAAACTAGTCTCTTCATAAAATGGCAAGAGCTATGTTTAAATGAATTTGACACACTTAAATGTTTTTGGGTATAAGCTATAAACACTTATTGCTATGTTTAAAATCATGTTACTTTGATACCACAGTTGAAAAAGACTCCTTATAATATTTGAAGATGAAGAAAACTCAAATATCTTATTTTAAAGTTTTTAATTAAAAAAGCTTTATTCTCAATGCTAAAGATAATTTAGATAAGTTTTATGAATAAAATTCAATGTTAGAACTTTTCTTGGCTATTCCTCCTCTAGCAAAGCATACTGAGTTTATAACAATAAAATACTTTATTTTGAGGAATCCAAGCATGTTGCCTTTGAGGAAAATTAAAATGAAAAAATTGTTAAGATTCTAAATGAAATAAATAAAAGTATTTAACATTTAAGTCTTAATGATAAGAACCCTATGAAGACAAACAACGAAGGCATAGACAAAGACTAAACAAGCTCATGCAATCAATTAGAGATGGTAAGTAACTCCTTTATGCCCCTAAAAGAGCTGAGGTATGCAAGCTTTCACCCTCATAAATTAATTATCGAAAATCATTTTGAAGGGACACTAGAGCTTTATTTAGAAATATTAGTGGTCATTTTGAATTTGTTTCTCAAATAGAACCTAAATCATTTTTAGAAGTAAAAAAAGATGAAGAAAAAAGGATTTTAGCTATGCAAGATGAGCTAAATCAATTTGAAAGAAATGGTGTTTGGGAACTAGTCGCTAGGCCTAATAATCAATCAATAATTAGAACAAAATGTGTGTTTGGGAACAAAGTTGAGGAACATAGGACTATAGTTTTAAACAAAATCAGACTAGTTGCTAATGGTTATAATCAAGAAGAAGGTATAGATTATGAAAAAACCACATGTTTTTGAAAATTTTCATTTTCCCGATCATGTTTCCAAACTTAAAAAGGCCTTTATGATTTAAAATGAACACCTAGAACATGTTATGATAGAATCAAGTCTTTTCTTATTGATAATGATTTTAATATTGGTAAAATTAAGAGCACCTTTTTTAGAAAAAAAAAAGACAAAGATGTCTTGATTGTACAAATTTATGTTGATGATATTATATTTGATACTATTAATGAGTATATTTGTAAAGATTTTTCAAAATGCTTGTAAGATAAATTTGAAATGAGCATGATGAGAGAGTTGAACTTCTTTCTTGGATTGCAAATTAAAAAAAATAAAAGATGGCTTCTTCATCAACTAAAGAAAGTACATCAAGGATCTTCTAAAAAGATTTGGAATGGAATATATCAAAATAGTCAATACACTAATGAGAACATCAATAAAGCTTGATATTGGTGAAAATAGTAAGAAAATAGACGTCACCAAATATCGAGGTATGATCATATCACTTTTATACTTAAGTGGTAGTAGACATGATATTATATTTTGTGTATGTTTTCAAACTTGCCTTAAAGATTCGAATGTTAGTGTCGTAAAACATATTTTTTATTATTTTCATGTTATTATAGATTTAGGGTTGTGGTATCAAAAAAAAAAAGATAGTTGAGTCTAATAAGTTATTCAAATACAAACTTTACTAGATGTAAAATTAATAGAAAAAGTACTAATGAATTGTGAAGAAAATATCGTATTACCTCTTTATGTCTTGGCTACAATGAAGCCATGATTCTTTTAGGTTTTTTTTTTAATGTAATCTTAATTTATATATTTTAGGACCTGATGGAGATGGTTTTCTAAAAAAATTCTCACTTCTTACAAACAAAATCATACAAATAAATTAACAAGATATTGTTTCCTTTTCATACTCAATCAACAATTAATTTCATTCCATACAAATCAGCGAGATAGAAATTTCTTAAATTCAATACTCTTTTTGTCAAACATGTGCATATATTGGAATTTAAATATGATTTTTTTTATTCCTTGCATCGTTGCGGTCGGATAATTGGGCATTGAGTATCGTTGACTATTAATTATATTGTATTGTGTTAAATTTTATTGCGAGTCTTCAGTGGCATTTGCAAAAACAAAAACATATTATATTTAATTCCATTTATTGGCTCCTTGAATTCAAATAAATTTATTAGTTAAAATATATATATATATATATATATATATATATATATATATAACAAAAAAATTTAATCTCAAAAACAACTAACAATAATGTCATGCAGATATAGTTACCTTTTCAAGCCTGTTAAATCAAGATGGGAGAGAGCACTCACTCCTTCACGTTTGTCATTTGCTCCAGACCGAAACCCTAGCAGATAGATAGCCTAAGTATTATTATTTTTAATTAATATTAGGTTTTTAGACAACTTGTATACTTTAACTAATTTTATAAGTTTTTAACTAATTTTATAAGTTTTAAAGTTAATAATCATATAAATCTTTAATAATTACGAGAGGATTTCACCTGGAATAATTAAAAAGCAAACTACTCAAAACTTGAAGAAATGAAACTCAACTTTGCTTTTGTTAAGACGAGAAGAAGTGATTGGTGAGGCGTAAAGATAAGCAGAGTGTGAAGGTGCTTCTGCCACCAAAGAACTTCAGATCTTATGGATTTGCATTTGCATGTATTAGATACCAGATAAAGTAGCTCTTGTCTGCAATGAAATTTGAACGCATCTTGATCCATGGATGCCAATCCCTTTTGGTTCAATAACTTCCTTTCGTTTTTTTTTTTGTTTTTTGTTGAGATCTGCTAAATTTCTGCAGATTGTGATATCCTCAAAACTGTCCGTTTCCTCTAGTTGCCTTTGCCACTCACCACCATCGGATCTTGAAGCCTGAAATTTCTTTTTGAAACTTGGATTTTCTTAAATATTAAACACACACACACACATGACACAACCAGCCAACTTACACCATAAATGTTCCAGTACTAAAATCTATACTGAGACAAAATTCACCCCAGATATTCCATGGAGCAAAAATAATCATCACTTGCCTTCAAACTTTATCTCCTCCCTCCCTCAACAAACCTATTTCCTTTTTCCTTCCTCTCTCAGTTATAACAACAAAAAAAGCGTTGAACTTTCTGTCCTTTTTTGTGTGTTTGGTATTGCTGTAGCGGTTGTGGTTGTGATTATGATTTGAAAAAAGTTATTTTATAAAAAGTACTTTTAATTGAGGTTAGATTGAAAAAATAGGTGTTTGGTTAAAACTGTAGTTAAAATTGAGATTGAAAAAAATTAGTTTAATGTGTTTGGTTAAGAATGCTTTTGAAATTGAGGTTATAAAATAATTTAAAAATATATATTAATATTGATGATTTTAAATTTAAATATTGTAGAATTAATTACTCCTATTACATCATAAAATAAATAATACTATATATAAAATATTTTTATTATTCTATTAAACAATTTATAATTTTATTATGTATAAAATTCATCCGATAAGAACTACTTCCGTGTAATAAAATTAAATAAAATATTATCAGGTATAAAATTGATATTACAGTGCGAGTAAATTTAATTCACTTTACACTAATTTTTCAAAAAAAATATTGTTAATATCATAGTGCGAGTGAATGTAATTTAATCTAAACTAGTTTTTAAAAAAAATATTAAAAAAATTTACACTCTAAAATAAAAACTGTTGACTTAAACAAACCAACCCTTTGTCCCTCTCTTTGGGTTGTCCCTCTCTTTTCTCCGTGTGTGTTCCACTCATGGAACGTGCAAGGAGGCTAGCTAATCGTGCCATCTTGAAAAGGCTGGTTAATGGATCAAAGCAAAGCCACAACCAGGCCAGAAATGAATCATCTTTGTTAAATTCTTCATCTTCTGTATCATGCACTCCTTCTAGTTATCTTTCCTCATTGTCATCATTTGGCTCTACACGTCCTAGATCAGGTTTATTTCCTGGAAACGAAAATAGTATATCCCATAATGTTGCTGCTGTTTCTGCTGGTTATTATGGTGTTGGGTCCCAGATAAGATCCATTTCGGTTGAATCTTTGAAACCAAATGACCATTTCCCTCGCCGCCATAACTCAGCCACCCCAGGAGAACAAACCAAAATGGCTGAATTATGTGGCTTTGATACACTTGATTTATTGATAGATGCAACTGTGCCTAAATCGATTAGACTTGATTCCATGAAGTTCTCAAAGTTTGATGGAGGGTTAACTGAGAGCCAAATGATTGAACATTTGAAATACTTGGCATCAAAGAATAAGGTTTTCAAGTCCTATATTGGGATGGGATATTATGACACTCATGTCACCCCTGTCATTTTGACGAATATAATGGAGAATCCAGCTTGGTATACGCAATACACGCCGTCCAAGCTGAGATATCTCAGGGTAGATTGGAGTCTTTGCTCAATTACCAAACCATGATTACGGATCTTACTGGATTGCCTATGTCAAACGCTTCATTGCTTGACTGCTGCTGCAGAGGCAATGGCTCTGTGTAATAATATTCTTAAGGGAAAAAAAAAGACTTTCATTATTGCTAACAATTGCCAACTATTGATATTTGCAAGACTAGAGCTGGTGGTTTCAATCTTAAGGTAGTCACCACAGATCTTAAGGATATTGATTATATATCTGGGTATGTTTGTGGTGTCTTAGTTCAGTATCCAGGGACTGAGGGTGAAGTTTTGGATTATGGGGAGTTTATAAAGAATGCTCATGCTCGTGGAGTTAAGGTTGTTATGGCATCGGATTTGTTGGCGTTGACGATGTTGAAACCTCCTGGTGAACTGGGCGCAGATATCGTTATTGGTTCGGCTCAGAGGTTTGGTGTTCCAATGGGGTATGCTTTTTGGTGTACGCTAACAAATCTTGTGCATGATAAAGCAAATTAACCTTTGTTCAATTCCGGTATTGTCTCAGGAAATGTTCAATGAATTGGGTGAACTATTGTGTACAATTACTGGGTTTGATTCTTTCTCATTGCAACCTAATGCCGGTGCTGCTGGAGAGTATACTGGGCTTATGGTTATTCGTGCTATCATAAGGTACGGTGATGCCAACTCTTCAATAAAAAGACTGCTTATTCCTGCAGCTGTTGCTTTTAAGGTGGCCTTGGCAGAAATGCTTAATGCCTTTTTATTTGAGACTTCATTGTGGGAAGCGAACTCAACTGCATTGAGTTCTACTCATCGAGACTATAAGTGAAAGCATGCCTCAAAGTCAAACCTCGTTGTTTTGCTTTGACTCTCCATTAAAAGAATTCTCACATCAGAGAGTATAGGTTTTAAAATAAGTTGTGACCCTTTTTATCATTAGAATCTTGAAAATATCTAGTCTTTAGTGCAATTGACAAAAGGATAACTCTTTAACATTAAAGATTTTGATATCGTTTCTTTACTTGTGTGCACAAGGGCCAAACCTTACTGTACATCATCAAATCTTGTGGGGTTTCTCTGGGTTGCATATATGACTGTTTCTCATGATTCTCATTTGAATGAATACAATAGGCAAGGGGAGATCATCATCGAAATGTGTGCATTATACCTGTTTCAGCGCATGGGACAAATCCTGCAAGTGCTGCCATGTGTGGAATGAAGATTGTTTCTGTTGGAACTGATGCCAAGGGTAACATCAATATTGAAGAGCTAAGGAAGGCTTCTGAAGCCAATAAGGACAACCTATCAGCACTTATGGTCTGAAGCCAATAAGCCAATAAGTTTGATTCCTTGATTGATTTAAGTTGTACTGGAAAAAATTCAGTGGAAGAGAGGTTGGAAACTTCTCATTTGGCTCCGTGTTTCTATTAAATTTCAGGTTACATATCCCTCGACTCATGGAGTCTATGAAGAAGGAATCGATGAGATATGTAAGATAATTCATGACAATGGTGGTCAATTATACATGGATGGGGCTAACATGAATGCTCAGGTCTGTGTTCTCAAACTATCTACATTTGGTTTTGCCATTCCATATATTGGTTATTAACATCTTACTTCCTGTAAGCTTTCCTGTTTGATATGGTCATTTTACTTCATAGAATATTTTCTGTAAAAGACATAAACAGCTTCAACACCCTTCGATTCTTATATGCACCTTTTATGCCATGAGTTTTGGTTGTTCTTTGAGTAGAGAAGGTATCAGCATCCTAATGTTCAAAAATTCATTCTATGCCATATGGGAAGAGTTGCATTTGTAGGGTTGTGAATCAGACTGCTAGCCAGACCATGATGTCTTCTTAGTAATTCAAATCAGGAATGGCTTTGCATCATTTTGCTTTATAGACTGCATTTCAAATTTATGAGCAAATTATAGTAAAGCAAAGATGTGGATCTGAACTTCTAGTTTTCTTTATCCTGTGTTTTTCATACTTGAAGATTCATGGTACCTCCATAAAGCATCCGGGGGGTTAACTGAATAGCTCATGTCATCTGAATATCAAATTTCACGGAAATGTCTGGATTAGAACTATGTAAATGAGAAATCTGTCGGTAAACATGTTACATTTTGATTTTATGTTCTTCGTCCTTACAGGTTGGTCTCACAAGCCCAGGTTTTATTGGCGCTGATGTTTGCCATCTCAATCTCCACAAAACATTTTGCATTCCACATGGAGGGGGTGGTCCTGGCATGGGCCCTGTTGGTGTGAAGAAGCACTTAGCACCATACCTACCTTCACATCCTGAGGTAACTACCTCCTTCACCGTGAACAACTTCATCCGTATCTTCAGACTTGTTTAGCTTCTAACTAAGGATGATGTGACACTGATGGGAGAAATGCTTCCTTAATTTTTATTGGACTTATGATATGCATGAAGAAACTATTTTCATTCTTTATTGCATTCAGCATCATCCGGCTGGTAATTGGAAGATGCTGCTTGAAATTGGAGCGAATCATATTGTTTGATCTGTTTTTAGAAGTCATCACTCGCGTTGTATGTTTTTCTATGGAATTGTGGCAGTTATAACTACAAAATGTCTTCGACATCGTGTTTTCATTGTTCAGTTTTTAATTTCTTTGCCATTGTTCTGTAGATATCTACAGGTGGTATACCAGCCCCTGAACAATCTCCGCCACTTGGCACCATTTCAGCTGCGCCTTGGGGCTCTGCACTTATCTTGCCAATATCATACACTTACATAGCAATGATGGGTTCTAAGGGCCTAACTGATGCTTCAAAGATTGCTATACTGAACGCAAACTACATGGCAAAGCGTCTGGAGGTAATCAATCTTTCCTTGATTCGCTTTCTTATTGTTGAGATTAATTTATAAGTATTTTTACCCTCTGATTTCTTTGTTATTGGTTTGCTTCTTAGAATTACTACCCCATTCTTTTCCGCGGTGTCAATGGAACAGTTGCCCATGAATTCATTGTGGACTTGAGAGGCTTTAAGGTAGCTGTTGTTATTACATGTCTGTTTTTTAGTTATTCCCCTTCTGAAATGAAGCGAGTAATCGAAAACATTCGTTTTGCAGAACACTGCTGGCATTGAGCCTGAAGATGTTGCCAAACGTCTTATGGACAAAGGATTTCATGCACCTACAATGTCATGGCCAGTTCCAGGTACACTTATGATTGAGCCCACTGAGAGTGAAAGCAAGGTAATATCTGGAGAGGATTCCTCGCCTTTTTTCATAACCCAATCCCGTCCCGCCTCTCCCTTTCTCACATACTGAGTTCCAATCGTATTTGACATCTTTTGCAGGCAGTGTTAGACAGGTTCTGTGATGCACTTATCTCCATTAGGGAAGAAATTGCAGAGATGAGAAAGGAAAAGCTGATATCCACAACAACGTCCTTAAGGTGAAGTTGCTTGTTGTTTTCCTGCTGTACCCTAGAAAGCACAAAGAACATCTTTAGTTTGATTTTTTCTACCTGCATTATATTGATTCATTTTGGCATCTGTTGTTATTCATCGATTTTGGAGTGATTGTGGAAATCTAATGCAGGGAGTTCCTCATCCACCATCTTTGCTCGTGGGAGATGCATGGACAAAACCATATTCTCGGGAATATGCAGCCTTCTCTGCTTCTTGGCTCCGTGTTGCCAAGTTCTGGCCTAGCTCAGGTATGCATGCCCACCTTACTGTTTACTTGCTTCAAACTTCCCATTTTATCATCTTTACATTCAGTTGCCTTGTTTAATCTTATCCTTTCCATTGCTTGCTTTCTTTCGGCATGGATTAAGTTTACTTTCGTTTCTGATAAACTGTTTGTCACGTGAACTATACAGTCCATAAATTGTTATTATTTTCTTAATTTTACAGTTGTTTATTTTATCAACTAACTTCAAGAACATAATAACCCGAATCCAGCATACTGACAAGTCCATCATCTGCCAATTATCTGATCGATACTTCTTTGGTGCTGTTCTATCAGGTCGTGTTGACAATGTTTATGGTGACCGCAACCTTATCTGCACCCTTCTGGCAGTATCACAGGTTGTTGAAGAACAGGCTGCAGCTACTGCTTAATATTCATTTCCTCATTATGCGATGCAAGATTGCTCAAAGTCGACGCTATCTGCTCTTCCTCTGTAAATAAATTCATATGCTCATTATTGCAGCTGGTGAAATTCGTTTCTCGATATACTGGTGACCAGCTGCTCTAATAACAATGGTGTTGCTAATTGCAACTCAACTTTGTAATTATCATTGCTCCCTCTCTTATAATGAAAAACAAACATTTACAGAGCTTGTCTAATTAAAAGACACTGCCTTGCCAATGCAAAGCGGAGTTCATCATGCAATCGGAACTTACCTATTGCATGCACTATAGTCTGGTAACTTTTCGCTATCGAACCCCTTCTGTCAGCCTGGAAATGGGATTCCAAGAAGAAAATGTGTATGCCATTCAAAAGGTTAACACAGACTGAATTTTATTTTCTCCGTAAGATCAAGAAGCTCTCCAGTTCCAGTCCATAATAACACAGAAATAGGGAGTGGCGAGAACCTGGTTGGCTAATAAAAAAGTCCATGCTCTGTTTATCAAAATCAAATATGCGAAGGAAACAGGTTACATATGTTCTCTAATTACAAACTTCAGCCTAATTCATAACCATGAACTATTTTTTTTAATCCATAATCATAACATACAAGAGGGGAAAAAGGGCTCATTAGCATAAATCTCAAATGTTCTATCTCAAAAGTAATTGCAAGAGACCAAAGAGGAAGAAAAAGGCGATAGGAGAGGTCATTGTTCATTTGGATTTTAGAGAGGCGGAAACTAGAGGTGGAGGCTGCCGACGCTAAAGATTGACAGATCAAGGCGATAGAGACTGGAGATAAAGGGTGTCAGTGTCTTCGGTTTTGGACGAACCGACTTTAGAGGTGGATGCTGATGAAGCCCTTGACCAACTTAAGAAAATAAGTATTGATTTGGTACCACACCGAGCAGTCAACTGAATTTACTTGCAGCGACAACTGTCAAGCTAAAAAAATAGAACCATGGGAGAGAACAAGAGAGAGAGGGGAGGGGGAGGTGTGGTGTGGCTGCAGTGCTCAGTAGCTATTTAGGGTTAGGTGAAACTTCCTTTTATACAATTTTTTTTTTCTTCTTTTAATTCAATTTTGGTTCAACCGATTTGGTTCAATCGGTTTCAACTTTTTTAAACTAAAACCGAACTAGATTGAATGTTTTATTTTTTATTTTTGAATCGGTTTGTTTGGATTTTTTTTATCTTAGTTTAGTTTTTCAATTATTTTTTATTGGTTTTTTTGATTGATTGATTTTTTTAGAATCTCTTGCACCTCTCCAAATAAAAATAAATTTATTTTATATCTTAATCTCCATCTCCATTGTTCCAATAAAATATTTTTTTATTTTTTTTGCATTTATCTTGGAATTAGAGGTATTCAAAAAAAAATTAACTTATCTATATTATTTTCATTATTTTACCAGATTTAACATGTCAAAGTTTAATAATATAGATATTTATGGATGATAATGAATTAAAAAATTTAATAAATAGATATTATGGGTTAGAAACAGGGTAAGATTTTTAAAACCTACTTTATAATAACTTAGTTTTTCATATAAATAATATTTTCCCTTCTATCTTCATTTTTTTTTTCCTTTCTTACTTTCACACTCACAATCATCACTCATTCTTTTAATCTCTTCCCCTTCAGGTCTCCCCTTCAAACTTTATATTCTTAATTTATTATCATTTTTTTGTCTTCTACCCATCTAACTATGCTATTTGCAAGCAATGATCTTAAAATTTCTTTTAAATTTTGATATACAATTCTAATTTTTTCTGTTTGGTAATCAACAGTCCATGAGAAAACAAATGAAAATATAAAAAATTCAGATTGAATTTTTTTTAGTCAAATCACAAACCCATAAACATTTTTTAGTTTCTTCCTACTAATTTGTATTTGTATCATATTACACTCTAACTGTTTAATAAAATGCTTGACTGTGATTTTTGTTTAGTTTAGTTTTTTTTTGAAAATGTGATAGTTTTTATATTATTCCTAATATATGCATTCTAAGGGTCTTATCTAGTTCAAACAATTGCAATTTTATTTTTTTTAAGAATCATCAAAGAATAAGAGAATTAATACACCTCACCTGTAGATATTTACAATATCCACAAAAATTTTAGCCCAAATAGATTTATCCAACCCATTCAAATCCAAAAAAAATTGAATAGGATGGGTTTGGATACAATTATGGGTTAAAACTCGACTCATTATATCCATGAACATCTCTACTTGAAATACTAACCAAACACAATCCTAAAAGTTTTTATTCATTAATATTGGATCATACTCCCCAACCTTTATTCCATACTAATCAAATTCAGGGTGGTGAGGAAAACTTTTTTCTTATTGGTTGGAAGGAGGTTTGAGGATCCTTATTAATTTAAAAATATAATATATTTTTTTATTTTCAATTAATATTTATAGTTAATATCCAATGAAAAATTAATATTAAGTACATATAAACAATGGGTTTTACATGACTATCATATAGTTAAATATAAATTCAACAAATTCATTTTGAAAGATGAATTATTCTAGATATATACAAGATGAAAGAAAAAAATATATTAACTAAAACTAAAAGGTATGGAGAAATCATTGTTCATTCATACTAATTGCACTGTTGATTACATTAATAATCCATAATGTTTTGCTTTTTTTGTTAGGATTTTTTTTAGATTTTTTTCGATTCCATCTTTTAATATTGGGATGGTTGAGAATTGAGTTTTGTAATTTATTTTGTTTTATTTTTTTTCTTTCTATAGATTTAACATAATTTGTGGGTTTGCCAAGTTAACTCAAGTTGCCTCAATTTATAAGTTTGGTTGGGTATCTTCTATCTTCTTTCTTTTTTTTAATTGAACTTGACTTTTTATCGTTTATTTTTTTATATAGTTAAAAAATAGTTTTAGAGAAAAGCTATGTTATTAAACTTTATAAAGTTCATGGACTTATTCATAAATTTAGCTAATTGGGGGTTCACGGATTTGGCAAGTTTAACTTTTGTTTTTCTTTTTTTTAATTAATTTTTTTTCCGATTCTATCTATAGATATTGGATTAATTGGGAATTTGTTTTATTTTGCTTTCTATGAAGTTATCATGATCTAAAAAACAACATCTCGATATTGAGTTGGTGTTTAATTTTATGATTGTCTATTTTTGTTATCATATAGTTAAATAAAAAATAGTTAAAAAAAATTATAATTCCAGTGCAGCTTGGATTACCTGATTCACAGGTTTGACGAATTTACCCATCGATCAGATATGTTTTTTTTGTCATTTAATTTTTTAAATGATTTTTTTTCAATTTCATCATTCAATATTAGATTAGTTGAGAAATAGACCCTCCAAAATACATCAGACATAAATATATATATATATATATATATATATATTTGTGTGTGTGTAGGGGTGTCTAGATCAGTTTGCGCGTACCTCAACTAATCCCACGGATCTTGAAGTTAATAGCTATATAAATTTCTAGTGATCATGAGAGAACTTGAATTTATAACCATTAAAAAATAAATTTAAAATCTGACCAACTCAATACCCTTAAAATTATTACATGAGGCATATATTTTTATTTTTAGATATGCTGCTGAGGGATGAAATTTGATTTCTCTTGCATACCTTCCTAGATTGGACTCGAGATGTCTGTCTATAGGACTGTGCATCCTCCCCAACAGGACCAGTCAATCATTCCCTCGTACATAGACCTGGGCTAAATTTGTGTCCTTTATGGACCAGCCATGCGTCTTCCTAGACTAACCTAAACTCACATTTCCCCGTGCATAGACCTTGTTTCCTCCTTTGGTGGGTTAGCCACCACATATCCTCCTGGATTGACTTTGCATCCTTCCTCGGCAAACTGGCCACTCGTCCCCTAATACTAACTTCGAATAGAGAAAAAAGAAAGAAAGACTGCAGTCCAATGGGCAACAAGAGACAAAAGCCAATATTGCAGATATTTTGAATTTATGAAGCCCAAGTTAGTTTAAACAGTTTATACTTAGATTCCAAAATTGTATCTGTTAGAATTTATTTATTTATTTTTTTAAAAAAGAGACCACAGTAGAGTGAAATTTGTATTTCACAGGTCTTTATGACCACAGTTTTTCAAGAAAAAGTAGTAAATTTTAATGTCGTGGGCTAAGGGAATCAGGATTGGAACAGAAGCCCGTGCGTGTATTCAAACATGAAATGCACTTGGAGATAAGTTTCTAGACCTTTCGGTTAAATGGTTTCTTTTTATATATATATATATATATATATATCTATAAAAGCATTGAGCTATCACGCATGATACCCTTTGTGGTATGGAACGTTTAGCTGATAAGTTTATAGATTAGATTCGATATAGAAAGGACAGACACACAAAAGTTTCGGAACAAACTAGGATTAAGTAAAAAAATTGGTAAATCAAACTGAGAATACTAGAAAAAAAATAATTAAAAAAACTAAATCATGAAAAAACTGATTAAACAGATTAAAATATTTTAAAAAAAATCAGTTGGGTTTGGTTTCTTAAGCCTAAAATAAAAAAACCGAACCGAACCAATTTAGTTAAGAAATAAACCGAACCGAATCGAACCGGAAAAAACTGAACCGAACCAAAAAACCCATTAAAAAGTCAAAAAACAATATAATTTTTAGTTTTTAATATAAAATAACTGAATCAAACCGAAACCAAACCGAAACCGAATCAAACCGAACTGAAACTGGTCGGTTAGGTTTTGACTTTTAATTTAAAATAACCGAACCGAAACCGATAGGTTGGAACCAAATTTATTTTTTATATATATTTTATAAAATTTTAGTTTGATTGTTTTTATAAATAAAAACCGAATTAAACCAAAAATAATCACCCTTGTAACATTTGATTCGAGTGTTTGAATGGCTCCATGCCTCCATCCAAAAGGCTAATTAGGAGACCTGAAGCTTGGTGGTGACCACAAAGATGTCAGAACTTGTTTTCGAAATCAAAATCCACTTTAAGGATCTACTTTCAAGCTTTTTTTTTTTTTTATATGATTGGATCTGCTTAACTGGCCCTGCTTGTTTCTGTTGAGGAATTACGAGTAAGTTTGGTAGTATGGTTGCGGGTACTTTTTAAATAACTTTTCGTATCAAAATATATGTCAATGATGTTTTTTTATTTTTTAAAAATTACTTTTAATATCAGCACATCAAAACGATCTAAAATATACAAATCATATTCAATTTTAGTAAAAAAAATTCAAAATTTTTGAGAACGCAGCCGCAGCCGCGTTACCAAACATAGTCTACATCTTTCTTATTTATCATTTCCTTGATTTCTATATACATTTGAATTAATATTTTGGATTTGTGGGTGATCTTTAATTTTCCTATTTTGTCCTTATTTGTCCAGGACGAACTAGCTATTTATAGGCATGTGGTCATCAGTTATCATTCAATAAAATTAAGTTTTGAAAGTTTCTCTGTTTTTGAGCGAATTATCAAATCCAATATCTTGCTATGTGTTGGGTCACCATAAGCTTTAATAACTGGCCTTTAATGGCTTCGGAACCGACTTCATCAGGAAGCATCATACGTTTATCGATGAAAGCTCTTTTAATTTATTTCTTTTTAGTAATAGCTAGGCTCCATGTGTGTTGGTCCACGGGGATGATTTTAAACAAGCTATTTACAATCTATATAATATAATAATGATTATATTATATAGATTGACTTGGTATAGTTATGGTGACTTCTCCGAGTTGAACAAATTAGCGATAATTGTTATCCAAATATTACTCCAAACTATACCAATGAATGAATGAGCATGAATTATTTAGTTTATCATTATAAGCACATACTAGTCAAATTAGTTGTCCAACAATTAAACTAGTGTACATGCAAGTTTAGTTTTTAAGCATGTAATTTTATATATAATAGCAAACGTGCGATTAAAATCAAGTATCATACAAAGATTCCCGTATACATGCTAAACATATATCCAAAGCTGTGTAAAAGATTGACACTCAATCCTAGCATATATACTAATCATATAAATTAATACTCCTAACATGTCATTCTAATTGGATGATTATAGACATATCTAAACTAATTTCCTCGAGCCAACGAAGAAAATAAGTGGTCAAAACCTAGGTAGTAACTGCAAATCTTCATAAATCCTTTTTGAACACCATGGTTGTATCCTTCATTGTTAATTTTTTTCTTCGTCTTAGATTACAAATTAATTTTTCTATTTAAATTTTTAAATTTATAAATTACATAATATTTACATAATTAATTAAAAAAACCTCGAGTTACATTCGAGGTGGAATTATATGAGCAAAAAATTATAACTCAGAAGAAAATATAGAAATAAAACAGAACACACAGGTCCTATGTAATAAAAATTATAATCATTCAACCATAAAACCATAATCACATTGGTTTTTAATGTCTATAATCACCCATCATGCATAAAAATTTTATATATGCATAATAAAATTATTGCATCCGCAATTCTAATTATTGACTTTATATGCAATTTAAAATAATACTTCTAACACTTAAAATATTAAATTCAAATCTAATATGACAATTTCCCAAATATAATAAATTTTATTTAATATAGATTCTTTTATTAAAAAAAATATTTTTCAAAATTTAATAAGAAACTTAATCATATTAAAATTCTTATTAATATCCTAAACTATTTTAGGATCAATTAAATAAAAATATTTTTCTTCCAAAACTCTCTTTACTTTAAAGAAACCATTTTTCTAAACAATATTTAATTAAATCCTAATTAATTTAATTTGTGTTTAAATTTTGAATTAAACATTTTAATTCAATCCTAACACTATTAGGAAAATTAATTTCATAATTAATTTAATTTGTATTTTAATTTTAAAATATAAAATTAATATTTTATATAAGGAGGGTAGAATCATAATTCTATCACAAAAGATAAAATGTAACCAGAAATAAAAGGCAGGGGTGAATACATAAATTGCCCCAAAAAACCCTTTTTTAATAAACTATACGTTCCAAGGGTATATTAGTAATTATGCCCCCAAACCCTAAAAGGACACCAAGAGAAATATTCTGCCCCTCTTCATCTTTAATTCCCTACTGTTGACACTGGGCTCTCTGCCCACTACCATTGGCTGGTGCAATGCAACAACAGCCACCGTTATTGCTGCAAACCAGCTGCCGGGCAGGTTCTAGTGAGGCAGCAATCATGGTCTACTACCTCGCCAGCCAATGGCGTGCTAGCCTGTGAGCTAGGCCAGGCGCGCCATCAGCTGGCAATATCGCTGGTGGAGGCGCGTTGATCATAAACGCTTTTTTTGTTTTTTTTTTTTTAACATTTACTAGATTCCAGCCAAATTCATAGAAATCCGGCCATATTTGGTCGAAATAGTACAGTTTCATTTAAAAATAATCAAGAGAAAAAAAAAAATTTGGAATATAATTTTGCATATAAAATTAATTCAAAATTAACGACAATAACAATTAAAATATACAATTAATAACCTTAATTGTTTAACGATAACTCTAATATCACTATTGGGTTTTCAAATATCATACACGTAACAAAAATAAAAAAAATAAAATTATTCGAGAGTTTCTAAAATCTTATTAAATACATCTAGAGTTATTTAGAAATTTATTAACTGAAGATCTAATCTTCTTCAACTTTGAATAATTCTTTATAAGGCAGGGTTGATCCATACGAATCACTAGTAAGAAATTTTCTAAATCTCTATTTAGGAGAAGGAGATTGCTATGCTTAAAGTGCTAGCTCTCTATTATGTGATTTACGTAGTATTTTTGTCGAACAGACACTCACTAAAAAATAAGAGACATACCTTACTATTTATAGAAAAATCTAAAAAATACTATAAATTGACAAAATATCAATTTTCCCATTGAATAATATTAATTTAGGACAATTTTATAAATTAACTCAATCAAGTCCTTACTTGATTTTTCTAGGTCTATAAATATATTTCATGTATTAATTATATTCTAGTCCTTAATTTTTAAAATATATTTTAATCAAGTCATATTTAATTATATCATTCTAGATTAATTTATGACTAATGATTCTTAATGTGTGTGACCCATTAGGTTCTAATATATTGACCCAAATATAAATTATAATTTTGATTAAATAGAATTAAATAAATTAAATAATTGATTAATTTGTATTTGAATATCAAGTGCATTGTTTAGCAACGTGTTATGATTCCCTAAATATTAAAAAAAGTCATTAGTGGTTTGACTTAATTTTTTAGTGATTGGTTTTTCAATGTAATTAATATTATTTCATCAATAATATTCTCATTTAATAATAAAACATGAAGTATGTCCGTCATGTTAAATCATGTTTGTTTTTTATATAATAGTTATTGATTGTTTGAATAAGATTTGAAACTCTTTTCAAATCTTATTCTATTTTATCTAATAATTTCTTAATTAATATTATTTATAAATAAATAAAATATTTTTTTAATTCATCTAAAGTAGAGTAAAGAAGAGAGTTTTTCACAAAGCTACGTTGGGCTGTTTGTTAAAGTTGTTGTTTCCAATGGGGTTTTTCTTCTTTGTTAAAGTTGTTGTTTCCAAGGGTTTTATATTCATCATTAGCTAAGTAAGAAAAGTGACGCAGAGGAAGCACAAGGAGAAGACAAAATTCTATTATAATCCTGTTTTAAAAGGTTTACGGTATTATCGTAGGAAAGTTCAGGATTTTCTTTAAATTTAAAATTTTTTATTTAAAAATTATTTTTTTTAATATTTTTAAATTATTTTGATAAAAGAAAAGTGACGCAGAGGAAGCACAAGAACAAGACAAAACTCTATTATAATCCTTTTTTAAAAGGTTTACGGTATTATCATAAGGAAAGTTCAGGATTTTCTTTAAATTTTAATTTTTTTAATATTTTTAGATTATTTTGATGTAATTTATTAAAAATAAATTTTAAAAATAAAAAGAATTATTTTAATATATTAAAAAAATTTTAAAAAACATCTATCATACTCCTAAACAAATCTACATCTCGCAAAATAAATCCAGAAACCATTAATCCAGAAACCATTAGTTACTTTTTGGATAAATTATAAAATTAGCATAGTTATTTTTAAATTTAAGTAGAACAATATATTTCAAAAAAGTTATGGCAATATAAGAGGCATCTTTGCGTATCACTATTAAAAATCAAGATATTTAAATGATGTCATATATTATAATCGTGACATTTAAATTGATGTTGTAGTTGGGGATCATAATAAAATTTTAATTAATATCGTAATTGATTTTTCTATTTGGTTAGTTGTAGCAGCTAAAAATGAGATTTCTATTTTTGTTATTTTTCTCAAAATTGACAACCATTATCAATTTTATTAGTACTTCTCCCAAACGTCATACCAAGTTACATGATGCTCGGGCTATAGAAATTACATATATGGTAGCTACTGGAGAACGTGAGACTGGTAGAGAGGCTAATCAAATCGATAATTTATATCGAAGTGGAACTACTCGCTGGAGTTCTCATTTTGATTATATTTGTAGTTTAATAGATATGTATGATGCAACTATTACTGTTCTTGAAAGTATGGTTCAAGAAAGATTTTCTAACTCTATACGTGGAGAAGCTGGTGGTTGTTTGATTGTGATGAAATCTTTTGAATTTATATTCATCTTATATTTGATGCATAAAATAATGGGGATTACTGATTCACTTTGTCAAGCTTTGCAGCAAAAATCTCTTAACATCTTAAATGCAATGGATCTTGTATTAACTACTAAAGCATTGCTTCGAACTTTAAGAGATGCTGAATTTGATTTTCTCCTTGCTAATGTGCAATCTATTTGCACAAAATATGAGATTGACATACCACATATGAATGCTTCATATAAAAAAGCTACAGGTCGTTCATGTCAACAACAAGGTTCAGTGACAGTTTACTAGCATTATCATTATGATATATTTAACTCAACAATAGAATTTCAGGTGGAAGAATTAAATTCTAGATTCAGTGATGGGACAGTGGAACTCCTCGTACTTAGCTATGCTTTAGAACCTAAGGACAACTTTAAATCATTTAAAACTGATGCTGTTTACAAGCTTGCTGAGAAATTTTATCCTGAAGATTTCAATGAACAAGAGATATATTATTTGAGATCTCAGCTAAAGTATTATTAGATTGATGTGATTCATCATGAGAGCTTTCAGAATATGTCTACCATTTCTGAATTATGTCGAGGATTAGATGAAACAAATAAGTCGCAGCACTATCATTTGATTGACAGGTTGATTCATCTTATTTTTACTTTGCTTGTTTCCACTGCCACTACAGAGCAGACATTTTCGGCTATGAAACATGTTAAAATTGTGTTTCGCAATAAAATGAAAGAGGAGTTGTTAGCAGATTCTATGATGATTTACATTGAACGAGAGCTTATTGAAGATATTGATTCGGATTTGATCATAGATGAATTCTATTCTACAAAACATCGAAGGGTGCAACTTTAATAGTGTAATTTATTTTTATTTTTATTTTGAATTTTATGTACTTTAAATTTTATTTTTTTATATTTTGTGTTATGTATTTGAATTAAAACTTTATTGTTAACTTGATAAATTTATATATCCGAGTTAATGATTGATCTTAAAAAATAATTTATGTGCATTTATATCATAGCCCATGACAGGAAGAATTCCTGGCTCCGCCCTTGTCTAGGGTGATGAATTTTCTCTTGATCACTCAAGTGCTTTCATATAATTTATGTTATACCTAATGTTTGCCCCTTCATTATCTCGATTAAGATAACATATAACAAGATTAAAACATAACATTCTTTATACAAGATAACTTAATGATTTTAAGTTTAAGAATTATTTACACGACCATCATGTAAATCTTTCTATAAATATTGATAATCTCTCCGTATAAAATTATCATAGCTCAGTTTATTATATATGTCTTAAACATCCAATCATGCCAATAAACCATCTTTGCCTGTTCCACTGGTGCCAGAGGTAAAAATAGTATATGCAAAGGAATCACAGGAAAGCCACTAATGAACCTCCCTCAAGCCTTAAGAAAAAAAGGCAAGCAATGACAACGGAGAGTGTCAAAAGCGGAGAAGCAATAGCAGAAGGGAGCGTCAAACCTCAGCACAAAGGAAGCAAGCAGAACAAAACAAAACATAAAAAGCAGCAACCTCAGCTACAATGGGGATTCTGGACCTGCAAGGTAAAAAAAAGATAGCTTTCTTAAAAGAAGAAGAAGAAGAAGCATGCAATGGAAAAGTAAAATGATATGAAGGTCAAAATGTCTATAAATGAAGAACAATGAAGAACAATAGATTCGCAGGTAATAATCAAGGAAAATAACAAACTGCTAAAATTGTAGCAGTAATAGCAAGCTATCTCAATTCTTAAATGGACTCCTCTACTGGTGCAAGATTAATAGGCACAGCTCCAATGATCAGATTATCCAGGAAGAATGATTCAAGGAAGGGCAGCAAGCCAATTTCGAACAGATAAGCAACGGTCACATTTTTGAATCAACTGTATCCTGAGCCCGCCTTCCTTTGACATTCTTCCTTCTCCTGTTGAACCTACAGCATCTACCCTGGAAGGATCAAACAACTTGCTTTTTCTATCAACCCCCACCAGATAATTAGTTGTCTCCATTTTGCCGTAGTTTGCTGGCATGAAAGAAAGAAAAGAAAAGAAAATCAAACTTACAATTTTGTTGACTTCAATTTCTTGATAAATTCTTTAAAGCACATCATATTTACATATAGGCGCGCGGTCCTTGAGTCTAAGGGAATTTGGAGAAAATCTTCTTTAATATATGACCATTTATTGTTAAATAATCAAGAAATTTATTGCTAAATAAAAAACTCCAAGTCAAGTACTAAATTTATTGACTAAACCGATTGATCGTTTCTGAATTTTTCAAGATTCAAAATCTGATTTACTTTCATCATTACACCCCCAACATCTCCTTTTTTACATAATATTGTAGTTTCATGTGCATGTAGAGTTGTTTTATTCAGTTTTCGCTTGCAGGGCATCTAGCTAGTTATGCAGCCATGAATGCGCTTTCTGCAGATCTTGCAGAACGTCATTCCGCTTTTGATGTGGGAGTCCCACTTCATTCTCTTACACTACGCTGCTATATCCATCTCTTTAGAGTTCATCTGGCATCTTTTTATTCTGGATTCATTGAATGAACTGTATTTAGTTAATGCAGCTTTTGTTTTTTACGTAAGCTTCACAGAAGTACAAGCAACTCTTTATTGATCTACCTCTTGACCACTAGATTTATTTCCATTTAATGAACTAGATCTTGATTACATGTTTAAAATATTCTTTCTTTTGTTTTTCCAAGTGGTTTGATTGAAAGAACATGATATTTAATTGTTGGACAAGTCTGCTGCATGGCCCGCGGGCAATCTACTTATATAGTAATATAACTTGAAAGATAAGAGCATATATCATCATTTGAGCGTCTATTAATCGAGAATAAATCTCATTCTCGAAAGATTCGAAGTTGCGCCTCCACATAAGGTTAATGCAATTAATTTAATATTTGAACCCAATAAATCAAAAGCATAGAATACATGTCGTATTAATTCCAAATAAATGTAACTTTTCGCCTAAGGTGTACCCTAACTACATCATTTATTGATGGCAGACCATATAATAACATTGAATTGAAACTAATATATATCATCAGTAAACTAAAAGAACTAGGAAAATGAATGAAAATCAAATTTAACAAAAATAAAAAATAAAACAAGCCTTATTTTTAATTTGGCATGAAAAACTTTAGTTTGGTCCTTATAATTTTAATTTATGCATTATTTGGTCACTGATGTTTTAGCATTTCATGTTTTAGTTTTGAACTTTATTTTTTTCATGTTTTAAGCCATAGATATTAAGAGAGGAGAAATAAATTTATGAGAAAATATTAAAAAAAAGAAAAGGTAATCGGATAATCATATTTTGACCATCAAAAAAACTAATCTTAACATTAATGAGTTTATCTTTGAAATAAAAGTTCAATAAAGGTATATTTTTGCTCTTTAATTATAAAATTAAAGCGGATGACACGTTGTTAGATCTTCCAAGAAAAAAATTATCCAAGTATACTTGGGCTTTTTAACACTTGGCCTCTTTTTTTTTTTAATTCAAATTTTAATTATTAACCTCTCTTTTATTTTTAAAATTATATAGTTTAATCTAATTAATTTTTTAATTGTTTTTATTTCATAATACTTAAAATAGATTATTGTAATTTATTAATTAATTTTTTTAATTGTTTTTATTTCATAATACTTAAAATAGATTATTGTAATTTATCATTGAATTTTTTCTCTTATATTTTATATAAATAATTTGTATTTGCATGATGCATTTTTAAAAATAAAAATTATTTATTCCAAGCAACCAAAATAAAGCTCTAAGATAAAATAAATAAAATCTTATAAAATAAAATAAAAAATAGCCTAAGTAAAATATTTGTATGCATATTTTTTTTTCTTTTACTATAAAGACCAACTTTCCATTTTAGTATTTAATTAGTGTTAACAATTCTTTTCTAACTTATATTTTTTTAATTCATTTTATTAAATGTAAATACCATATTTATTTTTTTAATTAAAAAATTTATGATACTTGAAAATAGTTCCGTAACGTTGGCACCCTCTTCTCTTACATTAGAAATTAACTTAGAGTTCTACTTGCATCACAATGTGAGTTATAGGGCTAATATATATCATACCACCAACATAGGATAATTATAATAAGTTCTTCACTAGTACTATATAGTTTAATATTTTATTTTCATGGAATTCCTAAATTAATACATACATTGTTTGAAATCTTATTAAAATGCTACATTCATTATAATCTCTCTTCAAGAATGTTGTTTTTTCTTAAGAGAGTGATTTTAAAGAGAAGTTAAACATAGAAAAAATATCCATAACAACCTCATAATAACTCTTGTTCTCTACATTTCTTTATAGTTGTTTGGCTTGTAGTAGGTGTAAATCCCGAGAAAAACAAGGCTGGATTAAATTAAAGAAAATAAACTAAACTAAAAGAAGTGGGGGTAAGAACCAATAACACTTAAAGAAAATGGGGCCTAAATGCAAATAAGAATAATTATAGAGCATAAATACTCCTATTCTCACCAAAAAACAAATCTGCAGCTACGTAAAGAAAGAAAAGAGGGAGTTTTTATATCTATTTTTAGAAATTAAGAGAGAAACACCAAAATTTCAAGAACCCATCCCAAATTGAGGGTTATAGGTAAAATAAACCCTGGTGGGAAAGGGATTAACAAGAAAAAATTGAATAAGAAGAGAAGAGGGGAGGGTCTTTGTCATTAGAAAGAAAAGGAGGGTTCGAAGCCTTGATTCGCATCAGGTAAGATATTCTAAACCTGGTCTTATGAGTCATTTCAAGTCGATTATGAATTGATGCCTGGATGTTAATTTATATATTGAGTTCTTAGACTTGAATTGAGGAAAAAGTAAGAGTTGTTAAAGTAAAGAACTTCATATGTTGTGTGTAAATGGAAAGGTTGATGAATCCGGGCCGGTTTAGTCTCTTGACCTTCAAAGAGATTTTGGGTAGGAGAATGAAGGAATTAGGATCAAGTTCCTTCATAGAAATTGTAGTTTTGGATGTTTATTAATGAGCGATTTTGACTACCATAGAGGCAGAACTAGGTTCTTCCCAAAACATAGAACTTGTAGCCTCATGTCTTACCTTTCCAACGCCATAAATTTCGCTTAAATCGGAGTTCTATAACTCCAGATATAGTTAAACATCTGAGGAGAGATCGGGACAAAGAAGAGTTCAAAAATGGGCGATGCTGTTTTGGACAGTAACAGTCCAAACATTTGTTAATGAGCGATTTTGACTACCTTAGAGGCAGAACTGGGTTCTTCCCAAAACATAGAACTTGTAGCCTCATGTCTTACCTTTCCAACGCCATAAATTGTGCTTAAATCGGAGTTCTATAACTCCAGATATAGTTAAAAATCTAAGGAGAGGGCAGACAGTAACAGTTCAAGCGTTTGTTAATGAGCGATTTTGACTACCTTAGAGGTAGAACTAGGTTCTTCCCAAAACATAGAACTTGTAGCCTCATGTCTTACCTTTCCAACGCCATAAATTGTGCTTAAATCGGAGTTCTATAACTCCAGATATAGTTAAAAATCTAAGGAGAGGGTAGATAGTAACAGTTCAAAAAACGAGCGTATAAAGATTGGACAAAGTGAAAGTCCAAATATAAAGAAAGGAATGATAACTAGGATTGGACAAAGAAGCAGCGGTAATCATGAGTGAGATGAGAAAAACATAAAATACTAAGAAATGACTGAAAGAAAGACTTATTGGTTGTTGATATGGTTATTATAAAACATATCCTTGAGTAAGAAAATTTATGAGATAATCCTGTGATTTGCGGGGAGGGACCCAGGCGTGGTGCAAACGCCAGCAGCAGGGGAGCACAGTAGAGCTTCTATTGCAGGTAGGTGTTTCACACCTATGCTTCCTAGTTAAATTCCATGATTTAATATATTTTGATGTGAAATGTGAAATTACTGAATGTATGTGTATTCAAGGTGAAAAGTTGTTATGTGAATTGCCAAGTGATGAAATTATCACTGAAAAAGGAAAATATTAGAAGTGTGATTTGAGGCATAAACTAGCATACATTGAGTGTATGTTAGGATCCCGGGTAAGGGGATCACCATGTATTGTCTAGCATACATTTAGTGTATGTTAGGATCTCGGGTAAGGGGATCTCCACGTATTGGCCAACATACATTCAGTGTATATTAGGATCCTGGGTAAGGGGATCACCATGGAATGGCCAGCATACATTTAGTGTATGTTAGGATTCCGGGTAAAGGGATCGCCTTATATCGACTCCTATGGGGTGGTGATGACAATACCAGTGAAATTGGTATCGGTAATGTGATAAGCAAAAGTAATCACGTTGATTTTATAAAGTCTGGAATGAAGGTTGAAAGTGGCAGAGGGAACGGTTATTAATAGTTTGAATAAGAAAGAGATTTTTAAATAAAAAAAAAACTAAAAGGGAGAAGTAAATGAAATATGAATGCATGTTACCCTGTTGAAATTATTAGATATTCATATTGTTATATTTATGGAAATATTTCACCTTGCAATAATACGTATTTTGTTTCAGGATCATCGCATGCACGACAGGAGTAGAATCCTAGCTTATGTTTCTTTTTGAAGTCTAAGTCCTAGGGAGTATACCCTTGTATTTTGTAAACATGAAAATGGTTGTATAACTTAATTTGTATAATAAATGTTTAAACTTGATTGGATGAATTTAACGTTGTAGTTTATATAACCATATTTCATGTCTATGTATTTTATATTTATTTAAATTATCCATTCATAATGATATTTTTGTTATATAATGCATATCATAAATATTATGGTTGATAAGTGTGAGTATAATTGTGGAATTAAAACCCAGGATGATTGGGTCGGGAATCAAGTTATGAGATGCGAACTGTTAGAAGTGTAAACAGGTTACGTGTCGGTAACTTGGGACCTTCCAGTATAGGGGGGACTCTGTCGAAATTCTGGTAGATGTTAATACGAAGACCATGAATATGTATGTGTGTGTGTATATATATATATATATATATAAATTAACTATGTTTTTTTTCTATTGACATGAGATTGTGGTTTTATCCTAGAAATTGGGGATGTTACATTTTAGTATCAGAGCTCAGGTTGCTATTTCGGGGATAGGAATGATTATATGGTTTTGGAATGTATTTCAGGATGGTGAGAACAAGGCAAGGAGCAGATCGATCCATCCCGATTGGGAAGTGGCGAGTATTCGTAATGAAAGTGATCGGGCCGGGATCCCTTGGCAGACACCTCCTCTCATATACCTGCAGCATTAGTGTACTCAGAAGGGGGCGAGTCAGTGAGACTTCAAGATGATTCATCGTTCCGTCAGGCAGATGTATCCATGCCCAAGGGATCAGACAGACAGGGGGGAGATAATATACCTCCACCAGCCGCCGTAGCTGAATCAAACCTATTTTCGGATCCTACTTTTATGGAACATATAGTGAGAGCTGTGGCAGCAGGAATGGTAGCGGGGGCCTCCAATACGACTCCTAGATCAAGGGGAATAGTCACCATAGTGCAATGGGTGAAGGGTATGAGAGAGATGAGTTGTATGACTTACCGGGGTGAAGAGGATCTTTGAGGTTCGTTGGGCATTGGCAGAGGAAAGTGGAAAGAGTTATAAATCAGATGCAGGTGCCAGAGGAGCTACGGGTGGATTGTGTGACTCAGCTATTGGTTGAAGGTGCTCACTCTTGGTGGGAGACCATTAGAGAAAGGAGATCAGGGGAGGTATTGAGATAGAGGGATTTTCGTGAAGAGTTTAAGGAGAGGTACTATTCTTGGGAGCATAAGAGGGAGAAAGAACAGGAGTTCTTGGAATTGAAGCAGGGAGATTTGACAGTGTTGGAGTATGAGAGGAGATTTCAGGATTTAGCAGCTTTTGCCTCCACTTACCTTCCCACAGAGCGTCACAGGGTGGAGAGGTTTCGTGATGGACTGAGGCGGGAATTGAGGATGATATTGATAGCCATGCAATTTCAGTCGGTACGGGAATTGGTACGTGCTGCTCAGGGTATGGAGAGGGTAATAAAGGATACCCTGAAGCCAGTGGTCGAGCAGAGTCAGGCAATGGGAGCTAAGAGGAGAGATTTTGAGTTTATAACTGGGAGACCTCCTCTCCTAAAGAAGGGGAAGAGCGGGCCATCATCAGGACAGTTCCAGAGAAGGGGTGGGAGTTTCACCCTAGGAGGGAGCTCAGGAGGATCTAGACAAGTCAGTGGAAGAGGAGCTTGGGGAGGACAGTCTAGACAGGGAGTCAAAACTGCTGGAGGGTCTACAGAGCAAAAGGGACCAGTATATACGTTTTGTCAGAGGTGTGAGCAGCGACACCCGGGAGATTGCTCTGCGATGCTGGGGAGATGTTATATCTGTAGAAGTGAGGGGCATCGATGGAGAGAGTGCCCGCATGTAGGAAGAGGTTGCTACTATTATGGGGACACCAGTCACCGAAAGAAGGATTGTCCTCGTAGAACTACCGAGGGAGCCCATGGTCAGAGGATTGAGGTTCAGAGCCAACAGCAATCGGTGACAGTCAATCGTCCTATTAGGCCTACCCAGTCAGGCACGAGTGCTACACGTGGGAGGCCCAGAAATCAGGAGGGGAGGACTCAGGGTCGGGTATATCACATGACCTACGAGGATGTGGGAGCTGTACCTGATGTGGTGGCAGGTACTTTACAGTTAGATACAATGCAAGTTTATGTTTTAATTGATCTTAGAGCTAGTCATTCCTTTGTATCTTATAGAATTGTGAATAACTTGCATGTGTTATCTAGTAACTTGGGAGTAGGGGTGACAGTTAGTACACCTTTGGGAGAGAATATACATATTGATGATATTTATAGAGGGGTAAAACTATATATTGGAGGATTAGAGTTGAGGGCAGATCTTATGCCGTTAGAGTTATATGATTTTGATGTGATTTTTGGCATGGATTGGTTAAGTAAACATAAGGCACAAGTGGATTGTTTCACCAAGACGGTGACAATCCAAGGAATAGGTGATAAAAGAGTAGTGTTTAAAGGGGAAAGAAAGGTAATTCCAAGTTGTGTAATCTTAGTCTTGGTGGCTAGAAAATTACTGAGGAAAGGTTGTTCTGCTTGGTTAGCCCATGTAAGAGAGCTGGAAAAGGGTAACATATGTTTGGCTAGTATTCCTGTTGTGAGGGAGTTTCAAGATGTATTCCCAGAAGAGTTGTCTGGATTACCTCCAGTTAGAGAAATTGAAGTTTCCATAGAAACTATTCCAGGAGTTTCTCCTATAGCCCGGTCTCCTTATAGGATGGCACCTATGGAATTGGCGGAACTGAAGGTCCAGCTTCAGGAATTGTTAGATAAAGGCTTCATCCGGCCTAGTAACTCACCCTGGGGAGCTCCGATATTGTTTGTAAAGAAGAAGGATGACACCCTTCGTTTGTGCATTGATTATCGTCAATTGAATAAAGTGACGGTGAAGAACAGGTACCCACTCCCACGAATAGATGACTTGTTTGATCAGTTGAAGGGTGCTAAGGTATTTTCTAAGATAGATCTGAGATCTGGATATCACCAGTTGAGAATCAAGGAACAAGACATACAAAAGACTGCCTTCCGAACCCGTTATGGGCATTACGAGTTTTCGGTGATACCATTTGGGTTAACCAATGCTCCAGCCATGTTTATGGACTTGATGAATCGGGTGTTTCGGCATTACCTGGACCAATATGTGGTTGTATTTATTGACGATATTTTGGTGTATTCAAACTCTCATTTGGAGCATGAACAACATCTAAGGGTTGTGCTACAGACTTTAAGGGAAAATCAATTATATGCAAAGCTGGATAAGTGTGAGTTCTGGCTCGAGGAAGTGGTATTTTTGGGCCATGTAATATCCGCAGAAGGAATATTTGTAGATCCAAGAAAGGTTGAGGCCGTGTTAAAATGGGAAAGGCCTACCAACGTGACAGAAATCCAGAGTTTCTTGGGTCTTGCTAGATATTACCGAAGGTTTATTGAAGGATTCTCCACCATAGCATCACCTTTAACTAAGCTGACCCGCAAGGAAGTCCGGTTTGTTTGGTCGGAAGAGTGTGAAGCAAGCTTTCAAGAACTGAAGGAGAGACTCACTTCTGCTCCTGTGTTGGCCCTTCCATTAGGGACAGAAGGGTTTGTGGTATACAGTGATGCTTCAAAAAGGGGTCTGGGATGTGTATTGATGCAAAATGGGCGTGTCATTGCTTATGCATCAAGACAGTTAAAGTCGCATGAGGTGAATTACCCGGTTCATGACCTAGAACTTGCAGCGGTGGTGTTTGCCTTGAGAGTATGGAGACATTATTTATATGGGACACAAGTTCAAATCTTTACAGACCATAAAAGTTTGAAGTATTTGATGTCACAGAAGGAGTTAAACATGCGGCAGAGAAGATGGGTAGAGTTAATAAAAGATTACGATTGTGTTATTGATTATCATCCTGGTAAGGCTAATGTAGTAGCCGATGCCTTGAGTAGGAAGGGAAAAACAGTGATGAATGATATGGAGCTTAAGGAACAAGAAAGTATAGTGGAATTAAAGAAAATGGGCTTGCGGCTAAGTGTAGGACCCGAAGGATCACTGTTAGCTCAGTTAAAGATCCGATCTGTGCTTCGAGACAGGGTCTTGGTGGCTCAACAAGCAGATGGGAAAGCAAAAGAGATCAAGGAGAGGGTAAACAAGGGTATAAAGACATCATTTCAATTGTTATCCGATGGGCTAATAGCTATGGGTAGGCGAATTTATTTGCCTGAGGATAAGATTTTGAAAGATGAAGTATTAAGAGAAGCTCATGAATCTCGATTTGCTACTCATCCTAGGAGTACAAAGATGTATAGGGATTTAAAGGAAAACTACTAGTGGCCAAATATGAAGAGGGAAATAGCAGAATTTGTGTCAAATTATAGGATCTGTCAACAAGTAAAGATAGAACACCGAAAACCCGGGGAATTACAGTCATTATCAATTCCGGAATGGAAATGGGAGGATATTTCTATGGATTTTGTGACGGGATTACCCAGGGGAAAGAAGGGGAATGATGCCATATGGGTGGTCGTGGATCGACTAACAAAATCTACTTTGTTTTTGCCAATGAAGAAGACTGATTCGGTGGATAAGTTGGCAAAATTGTATGTAAATGAAGTAATCAGACTTCACGGAGTGCCGGTTTCAATTATATCGGATCGGGATCCAAGGTTCACATCAAGATTGTGGCCTAGCTTACAAAGGGCAATGGGGACAAAGTTGAATCTGAGCACGACATTTCATCCCTCCGACGGATGGTCAATCTGAAAGGACCATCCAAACTCTTGAGGATCTCTTGAGGTCATGTGTGCTGGAGTTTGGAGGGAATTGGGAGGATCTCCTGCCATTAGTGGAGTTTGCTTATAATAATAGCCATCAAACTACTATTGGTATGGCTCCATATGAAGCATTGTATGGGAGGAAATGTCGTACCCCAATTTGTTGGGAAGAAGTAGGAGAAAGGAAGCTTTTGGGACCTGAGATGGTGCAACTGACAACTGACAAGGTGAGGGTGATCAAAAAGAGAATGAAGGAAGCCCAGGATAGACAAAAAAGTTACGCAGATCGCCGAAGACGGCCGTTGGAATTCCAAGTAGGGGATAAAGTATTTTTGAAGGTGGCTCCTTGGAAAGGCATTATTCGATTTGGAGTAAAAGGGAAATTAGCCCCGAGATATATTGGCCTTTTTGAGATTAAAGAAAGAATCAGGCCAGTTGCATATCGATTAGAATTGCCTGTATATTTGGATAAGATTCACAATGTGTTCCATGTATCATTGCTACGAAAGGCCAAGATAGACCCCTCACGGGTATTGCCACAAGTTCCTATGAAGATTAAAGGGGATCTAACCATGAAAATTAAGCCCGTCAAGATCTTAGATCGAGATGAGAAATTATTTAGGAATAAAAGAGTTCTCTTGGTGAGAGTATTGTGGAGAAGCTCTTAAATAGAAGAAGAAACATGGGAAAGAGAATCCGAGATGAAGGAAAAGTTTCCCCACTTATTCTTCGACATAGGTACGTAACTTGAATAAGAAGAGAAGAGGGGAGGGTCGGCTGTCATTAGAAAGAAAAGGAGGGTTCGAAGCCTTGATTCGCATCAGGTAAGATATTCTAAACCTGGTCTTATGAGTCATTTCAAGTCGATTATGAATTGATGCCTGGATGTTAATTTATATATTGAGTTCTTAGACTTGAATTGAGGAAAAAGTAAGAGTTGTTAAAGTAAAGAACTTCATATGTTGTGTGTAAATGGAAAGGTTGATGAATCTGGACAGTTTCGTCTCTTGACCTTCAAAGAGATTTTGGGTAGGAGAATGAAGGAATTAGGATCAAGTTCCTTCATAGAAATTGTAGTTTTGGATGTTTATTAATGAGCAATTTTGACTACTATAGAGGCAGAACTAGGTTCTTCCCAAAACATAGAACTTGTAGCCTCATGTCTTACCTTTCCAACGCCATAAATTTCGCTTAAATCGGAGTTCTATAACTCCAGATATAGTTAAACATCTGAGGAGAGATCAGACAGTAAGAGTTCAAAAATGGGCGATGAATGATTGGACAAGAATGGTCCAAGCATTTGTTAATGAGCGATTTTGACTACCTTAGAGGCAGAACTAGGTTCTTCCCAAAACATAGAACTTGTAGCCTCATGTCTTACCTTTCCAACACCATAAATTTTGCTTAAATCTGAGTTTTATAACTCCAAATATAGTTAAAAATCTGAGGAGAGGTCAGACAGTAACAGTTCAAAAATGGGCGATATGAGTTGGACAGTAACAGTCCAAACATTTGTTAATGAGTGATTTTGACTACCTTAGAGGTAGAACTAGGTTCTTCCCAAAACCTAGAACTTGTAGCCTCATGTCTTACCTTTCCAACGCTATAAATTTTGCTTAAATCGGAGTTCTATAACTCCAGATATAGTTAAAAATATGAGGAGAGGTCGAGACGATATGGTTCAAAAATGGGCGATAACAGTTGGGACGATAGAGGTCCAAGTGTTTGTTAATGAGCAATTTTGACTACCTTAGAGGCAGAACTAGATTCTTCCCAAAACATAGAACTTGTAGCCTCATGTCTTACCTTTCCAACGCCATCAAGTTCGCTTAAATTAGAGTTCTATAACTCCAGATATAGTTAAAAAACTGAGGAGAGGTCAGACAGTAAGAGTTCAAAAATGGGCGATATGATTTGGACAAGAACGAGTCCAAGCGTTTGTTAATGAGCGATTTTGACTACCTTAGAGGCAGAACTAGGTTCTTCCCAAAACATAGAACTTGTAGCCTCATGTCTTACCTTTCCAACGCCATAAATTTTGCTTAAATCGGAGTTCTATAACTCCAGATATAGTTAAAAAATGGAGGAGAGGTCAGACAGTAACAATTCAAAAATGGACAGTAACAGTTGGATAGTAACAGTCCAATCGTTTATTAATGAGCGATTTTAACTACCTTAGAGGCAGAACTAGGTTCTTCCCAAAACATAGAACTTGTAGCCTCATGTCTTACCTTTCCAACGCCATAAATTTTGCTTAAATCTGAGTTTTATAACTCCAAATATAGTTAAAAATTTGAGGAGAGGTCAGACAGTAACAGTTCAAAAATGGACAGTAACAGTTGGACAGTAACAGTCCAAGCATTTGTTAATGAGCGATTTTGACTACCTTAGAGGTAGAACTAGGTTCTTCCCAAAACCTAGAACTTGTAGCCTCATGTCTTACCTTTCCAACGCCATAAATTTTGCTTAAATCGGAGTTCTATAACTCCAGATATAGTTAAAAATCTAAGGAGAGGTCAAACAGTAACAGTTCAAAAACGAGGCAGTAACAGTTGGACAGTGAAATTCCAAATATAAAGAAAGGAATGATAACTAGGATTTGACAAAGAACGACAGTAATCATGAGTGAGATGAGAAAAACATAAAGTACTAAGAAATGACTGAAAGAAAGACTTATTGGTTGTTGATATGGTTATTATAAAACATATCCTTGAGTAAGAAAATTTATGAGATAAACCTGTGATTTGCAGGAAGGACCACAGACGTGGTGCAACAGCAGCAGCAGGGGAGCACGAGTAGAGCTTCTATTGCAGGTAAGTGTTTCACACCTATGCTTCCTAGTTAAATTCCATGATTTAATATATTTTGATGTGAAATGTGAAATTACTGAATGTATGTGTATTCAAGGTGAAAAGTTGTTATGTGAATTGCCAAGTGATGAAATTATCACTGAAAAAGGAAAATATTAGAAGTGTGATTTGAGGCATAAACTAGCATACATTGAGTGTATGTTAGGATCCCGGGTAAAGGGATCACCATGTATTGTCTAGCATACATTGAGTGTATGTTAGGATCCCGGGTAAGGGGATCACCATGTATTGTCTAGCATACATTTAGTGTATGTTAGGATCCCGGGTAATGGGATCGTCACGAATGGACTAACATACATTTAGTGTATGTTAGGATCCCGGGTAAGGGGATCTCCACGTATTGGCTAACATACATTCAGTGTATGTTAGGATCCCGGGTAAGGGGATCACCATGGAATGGCTAGCATACATTTAGTGTATGTTAGGATTTAGGGTAAAGGGATCGCCTTATATCGACTGCTATGGGGTGGTGATGACAATACTAGTGAAATTGGTATCGGTAATGTGATAAGCAAAAGTAATCACGTTGATCTTATAAAGTTTGGAATGAAGGTTGATAGTGGCAGAAGGAACGGTTATTAATAGTTTTAATAAGGAAGAGATTTTTAAATTAAAAAAAAACTAGAAGGGAGAAGTAAATGAAATATGAATGCATGTTACCCTGTTGAAATTATTAGATATTCATATTGTTATATTTATGGAAATATTTCACCTTGCAATAATATGTATTTTGTTTCAGGATCATCGCATGCACGACAGGAGTAGAATCCTAGCTTATGTTTCTTTTTGAAGTCTAAGTCCTAGGGAGTATACCCTTGTATTTTGTAAACATGAAAATGGTTGTATAACTTAATTTGTATAATAAATGTTTAAACTTGATTGGATGAATTTAACGTTGTAGTTTATATAACCATATTCCATGTCTATGTATTTATATTTATTTAAATTATCCATCCATAATGATATTTTTGTTATATAATGCATATCATAAATATTATGGTTGATAGGTGTGAGTATAATTGTGGAATTGAAACCCAGGATGATTGGGTCGGGAATCAAGTTATGAGATGCGAACTGTTAGAAGTGTAAACAGGTTACGTGTCGGTAACTTGGGACCTTCCAGTATAGGGGGGACTCTGTCGAAATTCTGGTAGATGTTAATACAAAGACCATGAATATGAATATGTATATATATATATATATATATATATATATATATATATATTCATATTAACTACTCTGTTTTTTTTCTATTGACATGAAATTGTGGTTTTATCCCAGAAATGGGGAATGTTACAGTAGGTATCTGGCTCATTGCTTTAGGTATTAACACTATGATTTTCAATCTGAATGGTTTTAATTTCAACCAATTTATAGTTGACAGTCAAGGTCGTGTAATTAATACCTATTGTTAATTGTGTTAACCTAGGTATAGAAGTTATGCATGAATGTAATGCTCATAATTTCCCTCTATACCTAGTTGTTGTTGAAGTTCCATGTACAAATGGATAAGACTTTTGTCTTAATGTGTTTGAGCTCTTGGAAAAAAAAAAAAAAGCAATGCCAACCCTTTTAATTGAACAAGAAATTGGTTGTTGCTTTTTTATAAAAAAAAAAATTATTTTTATTTTTAGTGATAGTTAAAAGGTCAAGTTGAATGGTAAATGTTAGAAATTTGAATCTTAGTAATCTGTAAATAGAGTACAAGGAGTGGATGTAGCCTCTTAAAATTTAATAAAATAAAAATAAAAGAAATATAAATAAGGTCTTTATCTTCAAAAGTTTCATTGCACTTCAATTCTACCATTTGTCTATCTTTAGGTGTTAACCCTTCATAAAAATGTGAAACCAATCTCCATGTTTCAAAACCATGATGAGAGCAAGTATTAAGTAAGTCTCGATACCTATCCCAATATTGGTAAAATATTTCTCCTGATTTTTGAGTGAAAATGGTGATTTGTCTTTTGAAAGAGTTTGTTCTGTGAGATGGAAAAAACTTCTTTAAAAATTGTTGTTGCATTTCATCCCAAGCACGAATGGATCCTGACCTAAGATTTTATAGCCATGTTTTAACTTTATCTTTTAATGAAAAAGGAAAAAGCTTTAATCTGATAATGTTCATGCTACAATTTAAGTTATTATAGGTGTTACAGACCTCCTCAAATTCTCTCAAATGCAAGTATGGATTTTCTAGATCTAAGCCATGAAAAGAAGGTAAAAGTTGAATAATGTCTGGCTTAAAATTGAAGTGAGATGCATCAGGGGGGAAAACTATGCATGAGGGTGCACTTGTTCTTGTGGGATTCATATGGTCTCTAAGTGTTTTAAATCGATTATTCTCATTATAAAGCGATTGGTTATCTTCTTCGGCCATATTTTCTGAAAATGATGAGGATATCCTACAAAGTCTACCACTTAATGTACGTGACCAAACTCTCATGCACATGTAGGAAGAGAATAAAAGGAAGAAAAAAAGAGAAAAAGAAACGAAAAGAAAAGAAAAGAAACAAAAGTTAGATAAAATAAAAAGTGAAAAGAAAAAATAAAATAAGTATTATAATTTATACAAGAATTTACCTATCTGGCAACAATGCCAAAAACTTGACATGACCAAAGAGTTGATGTCTTCTCCCAAGTGTTGGAGTGTCGAAGTAATAAATAACCCGGCAAGATCGGGGTCGAACCATATGGAGGTTAACTGTATAAACTACAAATAAAGAAATAGATAATAACATAAAAGGAGTTGAAGAAAGCTTTGAGATGTGATATTGATATAAGGATTAAACAAAGATAAAATAATTGTCAAGGTTAGAGGATCCACTAATGGTATTTTAAACAAGTATAGTATAAACTCTTTTTATTACTCAACTGGAAACCACACACAAAGGAGGTTCTAATCAAATTATAAATTGTTAACATGATTACATTAGTTATCTTATTCGAATAATGCTAATACTTGTAAATGTTGTCAGGTATTCATGATGTTAAGTTATGTTAACAACAAATCAAGTTCCTTTCATAGCACAAGTGTTGGTTATACCATACAGTTGGACTATGAAAGTGCCAAGTATTTGTTGTACCAAGAGTTATACAACATAATCTAGATTAATTATTTAACAAACAAAGTATTAAGAGAGAATAAGATAACAAATACAAAACATGTTAGTATCAAACATTAAAGTTCATGTTGAGTTTATACTATACTTATTCTTACACCATTAGTGTAACCTTTTCACATTGACATAATAAACTTAGCTAAACATAATGAAGAGGAGAAACATAAATAAACAACATAAGAACATAAGTATAGTAAAGGAAATGAAAAGCATAAACAAGAGATTAAGGAAAATATAACATGAAATAAAACTTAAACATTACAAAAATATAAAGAAAAAAAATAAAGAGCATGATCTTGATCTGAAAACCAAGATGCTTAAATGCATGACAAATACCTCCTTTTAAAGGCCAAAATTTAGAACTATTGATTTGATGACTAATTGTTGAGTGGGTGGCCACATCTTGATTTGGTGACAATCCTTATCTTCTTGTCTAAACAAAACTTCATTGCTAACGTCAAAATTTGAACATATAGTCTTCATGAAAGTTCTAGGAAATTGTCTCAACTTTCTAACAAAAAATGAATCGGTATATTTGGACTTCTAGAACTCGAGATATGGGCTGACCACTAAAAACTGTCTGGGCTGTAGGATAGATTCTGACTTTTCCATTGTTACTACAATTTGAACTTGAAAACAGCCTTTTGGAATCTTGGATTCTTCATGAAAGTTTTAGGCCTATGTCTTAGCTTTCCATCCATATAGACCAAACCTAAATCCAAGTTCTACAGCTCCAGGTATGATCCAATAACCGAATAGTATTCCAGTTTGGACTAAACCAACATCTATTTTCTAAGCTTGCCCCTCTCTTTGTCTTCTCAATTTTAGTAGTTAAATTCATCAATCAATCCTTTGATTTATGTGATAGGTCTACATTTAAGATGAATATTTACCATAAATTAAAGGTATCTTATAGTATCAGACTTGTTATTATAAAACATGCTTTAGTTAAGGAGTTATTGATACTTCAAGTGCAAAATAATGATATAAAACCTTGATAAAATGCACTTTTAAGTATTGATCAGATTTGCTATAAAAAGATTCTTTTTCTTAGTGAAAGTGTTATAATTAGTTTCTCTTTTTTTTTTAAAAAAAATAAAGAAATAGATCTTATTTTCTCTTATATTTATTATGGCAACAAATAATCAAATTATCTCTAGATTTATTCGTTTTCTACTTCTTCTTTCAGGAGTAGGACAACCCTAAGAGGTTGCAAATTTTTTTCTACCGATTGGGGCCCTCTCCCCACCACCCTAATAGGGATGATGTACAAGGTTTATAACTACTTCTCTTACTATATGACATATACCTAGCCAACATTTAGATTCAGCTCTATCCAAACTTTTATGATACCCCCTAACATTGCTTACTTGTTCGACTGTTGCTGAACAGTTTTTGGATATTGAATGAACATCCCTATAAGATAGTTTTGCTACAACATCTAAAGCTCTAGCTAATTATTCACCATTTCAAGTGTAAAATCTATGTAATTTTTATGTTATGTATGGTCTGAAGATTTGTTTTAACCAGAATCAAAATATTTGTTTAAAACTCGGTCAACCTGAGATTACAATTTGATGATCCTCTTTAGGGAGAACTAAAAATTTTCTTCAGCTTGGTTAACCTGAAATCCCTATCTAACGATCCTATTTAACTAGAAACAAAATCACTATTTATAGCTCGGTTAACCTGAAATTCCATTATAATGATCCCCTTTAAGTAGAACCAAAATCTGTGTCTACAGCTCGGTTAACCTGAAATTTCAATATGAGAATTCCCTTTAATCATAATCAAAATTTGTGTCTACAACATGGTTAACTTGAAATTCCAGTCTGGCAATTCCCTTTAACAAGAATGAAAATCTTTGTTTATAGCTCGGTCAACCAAAGATCCCACTCGTTCGATCCCTTTGAACGAAAATGAAATCTTTGTCTCTAGGACGATTAACTTGAAATTCAAATTTGGTAATCTCCTTTAAACAAAATCAAAATCTTTGTATATAGCACGGTTAACGTGAAATCTCAATTTGGCGATCCCCTTTAATCAGAACCAATTTTTTTGTCTATAGCTCGGTTAACTTGAAATCTCAATCTAACGATCCTCTTTAACTAGAATCAAAATTGATGTCTACATCTTGGTTAACCTGAAATCCTAATTTGATGATCCCTTTTAACCGAACAAAAATATGTGTCTACAACTTGGTTAATCTGAAATCATAATATGACGATTCATTTTAACCAAAACAACAATCTATACCTACAACTCAGTTAACCTAAAATCCTAATCTGACAATTCATTTTAACCAAAACCAAAATCTTTATCTATAGCTCGGTAAACCTGAGGTCCCAAACTGGTGATCGTCTTTAGCCAAAATCAAAATATCTATTTATAGATCGGTTAACCTAAAATACTGATTTGGCAATTCCTTTTAACTAGAAGAAAAATCTTTTTTTTTAGCTCGGTTAACCTGAAATCTCAAGCTGTCGATACCCTTTAAATACAACTAAAATATTTGTCTTCAGCTTAGTTCTCCTAAACTCACAATCTGGCAATCTTTTTTTAACTAAAACCAAAATCTTTGTCTATAATTCAGTTAACTAGAAATCTCAATCTGACGATTCCCTCTAACCAGAACCAGAATCTTTGTTAATAACTTAATCAACATGAGATCCCTATCTAACGATCCCTTTTAACCAGAAACAAAATCCTTTTTTTATAGCTCGGTTAACTTAAAATCTTAAATTGGAGATCCATTTTAATCAGAACTAAAATCTTTACTTGTAGCTCAGTAAACCTTAAATTCCAATCTAAGGATCCCTTTTAACCAAAACCAAAAATTTTATTTATAGCTCGATCAACTTGAGATCCTTGTCTAACGACCCCCTTTAACTAGAAAAAAAAATCTTTGTTTATAGCTCGGTTAACCTAAAATCACAATCTGGCAATCCACTTTAAATAGAACCATAATCTTTGTTTATAGCTTAGTTAACCTGAAATCCAAATCTAATGATTCCTTTTAACCAGAACCAATATCTTTTTCTATAGCTTGGTGAACCTGAAATCCCAATCTGGCGATCTCCTTTAACCAGAACTAAAATCTTTATTTATAACTCGGTCAATCTGAGATCCTAATCTAGCGATCTATTTTAACCAGAATAAAAATCTTTGTCTTCACTTTGGTAAACTTGAGTTCCCAATCTTGCAATCTCCTTTAACAAGAATCAAAATCCATCTTCAACGCGATCAACTTGAGATCCCAATTTGATGATCTCTTTGAATTAGAATCAAAATCTTTCTCTAGCTCGGTGAACCTAAAATCTCAATCTAGCGATTCCCTTTAAGTAAAACCAAAATCTTTTTTCTTATAACTCGGTCAACTTGAGATTTCAATCTGGTGATCCCATATAAGCAAAACCAAAATTTATCTTCAGCTCGGTTAACTTGAAATCCTAATCAGGCGATTCCTTTTAACTAGGACTAAAATCTTTATTTATAACTCGATCAACATGAGATCTCTATCTAGCGATCCCCTTTAACTAGAATCAAAATCATTATTTATAGCTTGTTTAATTTGAAATCTCATTCTAGTGATCCCCTTTAAGCTTAACTAATATATATAAAGATCTATCTTCAACTCTTCAACTAGCGGTTAACCTGAAATCCTAATATGGTGATCCCCTTTAACTAGAATTAAAATATTTGTTTATAGCTCTTCAACCTTAGATCCTAATCTAGTGATTCCCTTTAACTAGAACAAAAATCTATCTTCAGCTCAGTCAACCCGAGATCCCAATCTAGTGATCCACTATAACTAGAACCAAAATCTTTGTTTATAACTCGATCAACATGAGATCCTAATTTGGCAGTCCTTCTTAACCACAATAAAAATATTTGTATACAGTTTGGTTAACTAGAGATCTTAATCTAGTGATTCCCTTTAACTAAAACAAAAATCTTTGTTTATTGTTCAGTCAACTTGCGATCCCTATCTAACGATCCCTTTAAACTACTAACAAAATCTCTTTATATAGCTCGTTAACCTAAATTCACAATCTAACGATCTAGTTTAAATAGAAGTAAAATCTTTTTCTATAGCTCGGTTAACTTGAAATCTCAATCTCACGATTCCCTTTAACCAGAACCAATATCTTTTTCTAAAGCTTAGTTAACCTGAAATCCCAATCTAGCGATCCCCTTTAACCAGAACTCAAATATTTGTTGTTATAGCTCGGTCAACCTCATATCTCAATCAAGCAATCCCCTTTAACTAGAACAAAAACCTTTGTCTTAAGCTCAGTCAACCCGAGATCTCAATCTGACAATCTCTTTTAAACAGAACCAAAATCTCTCTTCAGCTTGCTTTATTTGAGATCCTTATCTAGAGATCCCCTTTAACTAGACCCTTTAACTAGACAAAAATTATTTTCTACAGTTTGACCTACCTAAGATATCAATTTTGTGATCCCCTTTAACCATAACCAAAATCTTTTATAGCTTGGTCAACTTAAGATCCCAATCTAGCGATCCCCTTCAACTAGATCCAAAATCTTTGCCTCTAACTTAGTTAACTTGAGATCCCAATCCGGAGATCTTCTTTAACCACAACCAAAATCTTTGTTTATAGCTTTGTTAACCTAAAATCTCAATCCTGCAATTCCCTTTAACCAGAACCAAAATCTTTTTATATAGCTTGATTAACTTGATCTCTTAATCTGGCAATCCCCTTTAAGCAAAACCAAAATCTTTATCTTTAGCTCGATTAACTTGAGATCTTAATCTGGCGATCTCCTTCAACCAGAACCACGACTTTGTCTCCAGCTCAAACAACCTCAGATCTTAATTTGTTGATCCCTTTTAACAAAAACCAAAATCTTTGTCATCAACTCAGTCAATCTAAGATCTCAATCTGGCGATCCCTTTTAACCAGAACCAAAATCTTTATCTTCAGCTCGATCAACTTGAGATCCCAATCTACTAATCCTCTTTAACAAAAGCAAAAATCTTTATCTTTAGCTCTGTCAACTCAAGATCTTAATCTAGCAATCCCTTTTAACCAAAACCAAAATCTTTATCTTCAGCTCGGTCAACCTAAGATCCCAATCTTGCGATCCTCTTAAATAAGAACCAAAATCCATCTGTAGTTTGATTAACCTATGATCCCTATCTAGCGATTCCCTTTTAACCATACAAAAATTATTTTCTACAATTTGATCTACTGAAAATCTCAATTTGGCGATCCCCTTTAACTAGAATCAAAATCTTTGTTTAAAGCTCAGTGAACCTAAAATTCTAATCTAGCGATTCCCTTTAACTAGAACCAAAATTTTTGTTTATAGCTTGGTACACCTAAAATCCCAATCTGGTGATCCCTTTTGAGGAGAACTAAAATTTATCTTCAACTCTATTAACCTGAAATCCCAATCTGATGATTTCCTTTAACGAGAACCAAAATCTTTATTTATATCTTGGTCAACCTGTGATGCAACCATATTATTCGATAGTTTTACCCATATTTACCTAGTATTTTTTCCATATTTTATATATAAAATGCCTTAATATTCTTTGTTTTATGTTTTGATGGTAATTTTGGATGTAAAATTCAAAAGGGAGTAATTTAGAGATAAAATTCAGACCATGTGACACGATCAAAGAGTTGATGTCTTATCCCAAGTGCAGGAGTGTCACAGTAATAAATAACCCGGCAAGACCGGGGTCGAACCACAGAGAGGTTAATTGTATAAATTATAATTAATAAAATAACAACAACAACAACAATAATAACAACAATATTAGTAACAGTAATAATAATATTAATAGTAATAGTAATAATAATAATACTCAGTACGTGGCGTTGTTATACCTGAGAATGATCTAAAAGATCGGGTCCACGAGTTTCAAGCCTATATCCCGAGTTTATGAAAAGATCAAAGAGATATATTATATAATATAAACAGATTTTCGATGCGAATGAACAAGGCAAGACCAACAATGTCAGGATCCTTGATCAAACACAGAGCATACTTAAAGTACATAAAATATAACAAGAATAATAACAATAACAATAACAATAACAATAATAATAATAATAATAATAATAATAATAATAATAATAATAATAATAATAATAATAATAATAATAATAATAATAGCAATATTAGTAGTAGTAGTAGTACTAATAATAATGAAGAAGAAGAGGAAGAAATTAATGAGAACTTTGAGATGGAAGATTAATGTAAAGATTAAACAATGATAAAAACAAATGTCAAGGTTAGAGGATCCACTAATAGTATTAGAGATAAGTAAAGTATAAACTCTTTATAAATTATCAACATAATCATATTAATCATCTTATTTACGTAACACCATACTTATAAATTTTATCAGGTATTCATGATGCTAACTTATGTTGACAACAAATCAAGTTCCTCTCATAATAACGATGTCGGCCGAAGACTATGAAGGATCAAGTATTTAATGTACCAAGTGTTATACAACACAAATCTAGATTAACCATTTAACAAGCAAGATATTAAGGATTGATAAGATAAAAAAAAGATAAGACATGTTAATAGCAAATTGTTTAGGATTTAAGCATTGAAGTCCATGTTGAGTTCATATTATACTTATTCTAACACCATTAGTGAAACCTTGTCACCTTGACATAATTAACTTAGCTAGACATTATGAAGAAGAAAAACATAAATAAACAATATAAGAACATAAACATGATATAAGTTAACTAAGTATAGTAAAGGAAATGAAAAGCATGAACAAGAGATTAATGAAAATAAAACTTAAGGATTACAACAATAAAGAGAGAGCAAGAACATGATCTTGATCTTAGAACCAAGATTCCTAAATGAATGGCAAATGCCTCCTTTTATAGGCTAAAATTCAGAACTATTCATTTGGTAATTGATTATTGATGTAGTGGCCAACTATTGATTTAGTGGACTTGGTGGGCAACGACACTCAAGCACTTTGGCTGGATGAAATGACATTGATCCATTCAGAATTTGGCAAAGTGTTCCTCATGAAAGTTGTTGGCAATCATCTTAATAAGAAATAACAAAACAAAATAATAAGATATTAATAAAACCAAAAGACACAAGGTTTCACAAATGAAGGCTCAAATCCAATCTAAGCTTTTTACGGTTTTTCTCAGTTGACCAATGTATACGACTCATAGAGGGATCAATGATAGGGATGAAAGATTGTAGTTGGTCAATCAATTGTTCAGTAGTAGCAGCAGAGATTATGATTCGTCGTGCCGAAGATGTTAGAAATTCCTGTTCCATAGGTTGATCAAGAAAAGACAATAATTTATCGTAAAAACCATTAACATTTAACAAACTTAAAGGTTTATGGTGAATGTGCAGTTGGGCCCAAGAGGAAATATGAAAGATCTCTTACAATGTACCCAGACCACCTGGTAAGGCAATAAAGGCATCAGCATGTTTAAATATTGTATTCAATCGTTCAGACATTGTGGAGACCTGTAGTTCCTCTCCAATTGTTTTTCCAAGGAGGTCCTTTTTTGCTAAAGCTTTGGGGACGACCCCCAAAACTTGACTGCCTCCTAAAAATGCAGCTATTGACACACCCCCCATTAACCCAAGGTTGCCTCCGCCATACACTAAATGAATCTTTCTCTCAGCTAATACCTGACCAAGATGATTTGCTGATTCTAAAAACTCTATTTCTTTCCCAGGACTAGATCCACCGAAAACACAAATATTTCTTATTTGATGGCTCGAGGAACCTGCCATTTCTACACTTTGATATCTGTTGAATGTGTGGGTTGAGTAGAAATAAATGGAAGGAAGAGAAGAATTTATAGATGAGAAATTGAAAATGCAATCATACCACCTATATGTAGGCCAGCTGGAGCCTCTCTCTTTTTTTTTTTTTTTTTTGATTTTTATTTTTTTTTATTTTTTTATTTTAAAAATATGTATGTACAAGCAGTTGTGATTGTGGCTCACATCTTCCCTTGGTTTTACGTCCAAGAACGGCTTAAACGCCCTCTATGGGTCGGGGATATGCTTCCCATCCAGTTTTCTTAAAAAGCCGACAAAAGCAGGTCTTTTTTTAGTCGATTCCCAAGACTATGTCGAGCATGTTCTTTATGGAATTGTGGCCATAAATCATGAATTGCACGATGCACATCTCCACTAGGGTGCGTCTCAAGAATCAATAAAAGATTATCCAAATACTCCTTACTCAGGCCATCCTTAATGAACTGGATTTTATCTTCACGATTTACAGATACCATTCCTAAAGAATGACATTTTGCATTACAAGTCCATCTGGCACATCTGTGACAGACTTGCAGTCGTTTTGCACGACGTTTCTTTGCAAAAGTGCTTTTACCTGTTCCAGGCATGTATGAAATGAAAGAATTGGAGGACTCACCTGATAATCGGACCTTTGCTTCAATTAGCCAGCGAATATCTTCAGGAATTCCATGGTTCATTAACAATCGCAATCTTGCACATCTGGCACGGTAAATTTTTGTAATCGCATTCTGAGGGAGAGCAAAAAAATACTTTTTCAATTTTTCAAGAGTGGTGTCCATTTTTTTAGATGAGAAGTGGAAAAGAGATGCAAAGAAAGGAGAAACAGCAAAGAATTGCACAAATATATACACAGATATCAGTTATCATGGGAAACTGAAAGAACCGACTTAAGAGTCACGGAGTACCGTTTTCCGCCATTTGACCGGGGTGAGAGAAACTAGCAAAACAAAAGTCACACAAAAAGAAACACAAAGACAATGTGAGAAAAAGAATCAATCTTTATATACAGGATCACCCAATTCAATAGAGTCATTTTCAACTGAAAAATTGTCAAAGTAAACTTTCAAACGATGTCCATTTACCTTGAAAACATTACCATTCATTGGATTCTCGATATCACAGGCCCCATATGGATACACATGTTTCACAATAAAAGGACCACTCCATCTTGATCTTAGTTTTCCAGGAAATAAATGGAGTCAAGAATTATAAAGCAAGACTTTTTGACCAACATTGAATGTTTTTCTAAGTATTTTCTTGTCATGAAACTCTTTGATTCTTGCTTTATGAATTCTTGAATTTTCATATGCATCATTTCTTATTTCCTCAAGCTCATTTATTTGTAATTTTCGCAGCTAACCAGCATCATCAAGGTTTGAATTGAAAGCTTTAATAGCCCAATAAGCTTTATGTTCAAGTTCCACAGGCAAGTGACAAGGTTTTCCATAGACTATTCTATAAGGTGACATACCTAATGATGTTTTATAAGCAGTTCAATAAGCCCAAAGTGCATCATTAAGTCTTAAAGACCAATCTTTCCTATTAGGGTTCACTGTTTTCTCCAAGATCTGTTTGATCTCCGTATTAGCAAGTTCTACTTGTCCACTTGTCTGAGGGTGATAAGGGGTGGCAACTTTGTGTGTGATTCCATATTTCTTCATTAAAGACTCAGATGACTTGTTGCAGAAATGTGTTCCACCATCACTTATCATGGCTCGAGGAATTCCAAATCGACTCAAGATATTTTCTTTCAAAAACTTGATCACTATTTTGTGATCATTATTTCGACTTGGAATTGCCTCTATCCATTTTGAAACATAATCTACTGCGACCAATATGTACATAAAACCAAATGAAGGAGGAAATGGACCCATGAAATCTATACCTCAACAGTCAAATATTTCAATGACAAGGATAGGATTTAAAGGCATCATGTGACGTTTTGAAATAGACCCCAACTTTTGACAATTTTCACAAATCTTGCAGAATGCATGCGTGTCTTTAAACATGGTGGGCCAATAAAATCCGCTTTGTAAGATTTTTGCAGTTGTCTTCTTCGATGAGAAATGACCCCCACATGCCTCAGAATGACAAAACTTAATGACACTACTTACCTCATTGTCAGGAATGCATCTTCGAAATATTTGATCAGGACAATATTTGAATAAATAAGGGTCATCCCAATAAAAGTTCTTCACTTCGTTCAAGAACTTTCTTTTATCTTGGGTGCTCCAATGAGCTGGCAAATATCCTGAAACAAGAAAATTAACAATATTAGCAAACCAAGGCATTGTAGAGACAGAAAATAAAGATTCATCAGGAAAGTAGTCATCGATTGGTGTGATGTCGGATCTCGAATCTGTTGTTAATCTTGACAAATGATCCGCGACAACATTTTCGGTGCCTTTCTTGTATTTGATTGTGATATCAAATTCTTGAAGTAACAAAATCCATCGTACTAATCTAGCCTTAGAATCCTTTTTTGAAAGAAGATATTTCAAAGCTGCATGATCACTAAAAACAACAATAGGTGAGCCAACAAGATAAGATCTGAACTTGTCACATGCAAATACTATTGCAAATAATTCCTTTTCAGTGGTAGTGTAATTCATTTGAGCACTATTTAAAGTTTTACTTGCATAGTAAATCATATAGGGTTTCTTATCTTTTCTTTGTCCTAAGACAGCACCTACGGCATAATCACTAGCATCACACATTATTTCAAAAGGTAATGACCAATCAGGAGGTTGAATGACAGGAGCAGAAGTAAGCGAGTTTTTAAGTTTAACAAAGGCTTTTTCGCATTGTTCATTCCATTCAAAAACACTCTCCTTTGTTAGAAGGTTACACAATGGCTTAGATATGACACTAAAATCTCTGATGAACCTTCTATAAAAACCAGCATGTCCTAAGAATGATCTAACATCTTTACTGATTTTGATGTTGGTAAGTTGGCAATTAACTCAATTTTAGATTTGTCAACCTCAATTCCTTTTGATGAAACAATGTGACCAAGTACAATGCCGTTTGTTACCATAAAATGACATTTTTCCCAATTGAGCACAAGATTCTTCTCTTCACACCTGCTCAAAACCTTTTCTAAGTTAGTCAAACAATCATCAAATGAATCGCCAAAAACAGAAAAATCATCCATAAAAATTTCAAGAAAACGTTCAACCATATCACTGAATATGCTAAGCATGCATCTTTGAAACGTGGCTGGTGCATTACATAAACCAAAAGGCATCCTTCGATATGCAAAAGTACCAAATGGACATGTGAAAGTAGTCTTCTCTTGATCTTCCAATGCAATTTCAATTTGATTATAACCTGAATAGCCATCTAGAAAACAATAAAATTCATGACCTGCAACTCTTTCTAGGATTTGATCCATGAAAGGTAAAGGGAAATGATCTTTTCTAGTCATTGAATTAAGTTTTCTATAGTCAATGCACATCCGCCAACCAGTAATGGTTCTAGTTGGAATTAACTCATTTTTCTCATTTGTTATCACAGTGACCCCAGACTTCTTGGGTATAACTTGGGTAGGACTTACCCATTTGCTGTCAGAAATAGGATAAATGATTCCATTATCAAGAAGCTTAATGACTTTATTTCTCACTACTTCTTTCATATTAGGATTAAGCCTTCGTTGCATTTCTCTAGAGGGTTTAGCATTTTCCTCTAAATAAATCATGTGTGTGCAAATCAAAGGACTAATTCCTTTTATGTCAGCTATGGTCCATCCTAGTGCATTTTTATGCATTTTTAGAGTTTGTAATAACTTACCTTCTTGATGTGCATTAAGTTTGGAAGAAATTATTACCGGAAAAGTTTCATTTTCTCCCAAAAATGAGTATTTGAGATTGAATGGTAACGGCTTCAAATCAAGTTTTGGTGGTTGAACACTAGAAGGTATGGACTCAATTGATTGTGATGGCAACTCCTCAATTTTCGGTCTCCAATTACTTGCCTTTGATTCTTCCTGAAAATAAATCATTTGCAAATTCTCAGATTCATTAAACTCAATTTCACTGGAAATAGTTTCAAATTGATCATGAACTAATTTTTCAATAAAGTCCACTTCCTCGAGAATCAAGTATTATCTCCAGGTTGCTTGCAAATGTTGAAAATATTCATCTCCAATGTCATGTTTCCAAATGATAACTTCATCAGTCCATTCCTACAATTAATCAATGCATTAGAAGTTGCAAGAAACGGACGTCCTAAAATAACAGGAATTGAATTACATGCTTCAACAGGTTGTGTATCCAAGACAATAAAATCCACGGGATAAATGAATTTATCAACTTGAACTAACACATCTTCAACTATTCCTCTAGGCACTTTTACAGATCTATCGGCAAGTAAAAGAGTTACAGAAGTTGGTTTTAACTCACCTAGATTGAGACTCTGAAAAATTGAATATGGAAGTAAATTTACACTAGCTCCAAGATCAAGTAAAGCTCTTTCAATTTTATGTTCTCCAATAAAGCAAGAAATTGTAGGACAACCAGGGTCTTTATATTTCAAAGCATTATTGTTCAAGAATGGCACTTACTTGTTCGGCTAAAAAAGGCTTTCTTTTTCACATTCAGTTTTCTCTTCAAAAGGTACAGATCTTTTAAAAATTTAGCATAAGAAGGTACCTGTTTAATAGCATCTAACAAAGGAATATTGATCGTTACCTGTTTGAAAGTTTCAAAGATTTCAGAGTTGTGATTGACTTTCCTTTGTTTGGTCATGGCATGAGGAAATGGAAGTGCTGGTGGGAAATCAGTCTTCTCTTTGCAGTGTTCAGATTCAACCCCTTCCTTACCCTCGGAGATTAACTCATCTTTCTCACAAGGTTCAAGAGTGGGTTTTTCAATAACCTTACCACTGCAAAGAATGATGACTGATTTGACTTGATCCATGTGTTGGCTTCCAGAACTACTTGCGTTTGCATTGTATTGCCCCTTGGGATTTTGCTGTGGTTGAGATGGAAACTTACCTTTTTCTTGAAAACTCAGAGAAGATGTGAATTTTGCAAGAGCATCTTTTAGATCTGCCATTGTTTGAGCATTTTGAGTGTTGATTGTCTCCTGCTTTTTAATGAATGCATGCAATGTTTCCTCAAGATTTCTTCTAGGAGGTGGAGCATAAGGAGGTGCATATCCATGAGAATTTTGGAAATTATGGGGTGCTTGAAACGGTGGCTGTGAAGTTTGTGCATTATTGTTACCACTCTTCCAACTGAAATTTGGGTGATTTCTCCAACCAGGGTTGTATGTTTGCGAATATGGATTATGATTGGGCCTTTGGAAACTGTTTAAAACATGGGCTTGTTCATGGAGGCATTCCTTGAAAGAAGGCAAAGTTGGACAGTCATTGGTTGCATGTTCATTCGTTTCACAGATTTGACACACAATGTCTTGAACAGATTTTAATTGACCATTCTTTTTAAATTCAAGTGCCTCGACTTTTCTAGCTAAAGATGCAAATTTAGCTTGGAGGTCATGATCTTCCCTAAGGTTGTACATACCTCCACTAGATGTATGAGGTTGAGTTTTACCTGGTGCCTCATAAGTGCCTGTGGTGTCCCAATTTTGAGCATTTTCAGCTAGCAATTCTAGGTACTCCATTGCTTCATCAGGGTCTTTATTTTCAAAAGTTCTGTTACACATCAATTCCACCATTTGCCTATCTTTAGGTGTTAATCCTTCACAAAAATGTGAAACCAATCTCCATGTCTCAAAACCATGATGAGGGCAAGTATTAAGCAAATCTCGATACCTATCCCAACATTGATAAAATGTTTGTCCTGGTTTTTGAGTGAAAGTGGTAATTTGTCTTTTGAAAGAGTTTGTTCTGTGAGATGGAAAAAACTTCTTTAAAAATTGTTGTTGCATTTCATCCAAAGCACGAATGGATCCTGACCTAAGATTCTGTAGCCATGTTTTAGCTTTATCTTTTAACAAAAAAGGAAAAAGCTTTAATCTGATAGTGTTCATGCTACAATTTAAGTCATTATAGGTATTACAGACTTCTTCAAATTCTCGCAAATGCAAGTATGGATTTTCTAGATCTAAGCCATGAAAAGAAGGTAAAAGTTGAATAATGCCTGGCTTAAAATTAAAGTGAGATGCATCAGAAGGAAAAACTATACATGAGGGTGCACTTGTTCTTGTTGGATTCATGTGGTCTCTTAGTGTTCTAACTCGATTATTCTCATTATTCTCATTATGAAGTGATTGGTTATCTTCTTGACCATATTTTCTGAAAATAATGAGGATACCCTACAAAGTCTACCACTTAATGTACGTGACCAAACTCTCATGCACGTGTAGAAAGAGAATAAAAGGAAGAAGAAAACAAGAGAAAAAGAAACAAAATAAAAGAAACAAAAGTTAGATACAAGAAAAGTGAAAAATAAAAATAAAATAAATATTATAATTTATACAAGAATTTACTCCCGAACGGCGCCAAAAACTTGACACGATCAAAGAGTTGATGTCTTATCCCAAGTGCAGGAGTGTCACAGTAATAAATAACCCGGCAAGACCGGGGTCGAACCACAGAGAGGTTAATTGTATAAATTATAATTAATAAAATAACAACAACAACAACAACAATAATAACAACAATAATAGTAACAGTAATAATAATATTAATAGTAATAGTAATAATAATAATACTCAGTACGTGGCGTTGTTATACCTGAGAATGATCTAAAAGATCGGGTCACAGGTTTCCAGCCTATATACTGAGTTTATGAAAAGATCAAAGAGATATATTATATAATATAAACAGATTTCTGATGCGAATGAACAAGGCAAGACCAACAATGTCAGGATCCTTGATCAAACACAGAGCATACTTAAAGTACATAAAATATAACAAGAATAATAATAATAACAATAACAACAACAACAACAACAACAACAACAACAACAACAACAACAATAATAATAATAATAATAGCAATATTAGTAGTAGTAGTAGTAGTAGTACTAATAATAATGAAGAAGAAGAGGAAGAAATTAATGAGAACTTTGAGATGGAAGATTAATGTAAAGATTAAACAATGATAAAAACAAATGTCAAGGTTAGAGGATCCACTAATAGTATTAGAGATAAGTAAATTATAAACTCTTTATAAATTATCAACATAATCATATTAATCATCTTATTTACGTAACACCATACTTATAAATTTTATCAGGTATTCATGATGCTAACTTATGTTGACAACAAATCAAGTTCCTCTCATAATAACGATGTCGGCCGAAGACTATGAAGGATCAAGTATTTAATGTACCAAGTGTTATACAACACAAATCTAGATTAACCATTTAACAAGCAAGGTATTAAGGATTGATAAGATAAAAAAAAAAGATAAGACATGTTAATAGCAAATTGTTTAGGATTTAAGCATTGAAGTCCATGTTGAGTTCATATTATACTTATTCTAACACCATTAGTGAAACCTTGTCACCTTGACATAATTAACTTAGCTAGACATTATGAAGAAGAAAAACATAAATAAACAATATAAGAACATAAACATGATATAAGTTAACTAAGTATAGTAAAGGAAATGAAAAGCATGAACAAGAGATTAATGAAAATAAAACTTAAGGATTACAACAATAAAGAGAGAGCAAGAACATGATCTTGATCTTAGAACCAAGATTCCTAAATGAATGGCAAATGCCTCCTTTTATAGGCTAAAATTCAGAACTATTCATTTGGTAATTGATTATTGATGTAGTGGCCAACTATTGATTTAGTGGACTTGGTGGAAAGCAAAGACTCAAGCACTTTGGCTGGATGAAATGACATTGATCCATTCAGAATTTGGCAAAGTGTTCCTCATGAAAGTTGTTGGCAATCATCTTATCTTTTTACCCATAAACTGTTATAGCATTTGGATCGCTAGAGCTCGAGATATGGCTAAAATACTGAGTAGTGCTGTTGGTGGACGTGGTGGATAGACCTCAAGCTCTTGTCTGGACGAAATGTCATTGTTACCATCCGACTTTGAGAAAATATTCTTCATGAAAGTTGTTGGAAATTGTCGTTTCCTTCCACTCACCAAATTTCATGTCATTTGGCCTTCTAGAACTCCAGATATGGGTAACATTCTACGCAGTGTTTGGGTTGGATTACAGGACAGATTCTGACTTCTCTTTTGTGGCCAAACTTTGAATTTGAAAACGGCAGATTTGGGTCTTACACTATTCATGAACATTGTAGGCCTATTTCTTAGCTTTCCATCCATATAAATTAAGCTGAAATCCAAGATCTACAGCTCCAGATATAACCCAATAACTGAACAGTGTTCCAATTTAAATTGAATCGGTATCTCCTTTCTAATCTTAGTCGTTTCTTTGTCCTTTCACTTTCAATAGTTAATCACATCAATCAATCCTTTGAATTGTGAGATATGCCTGCATTTAGAATGAACATTTACCATAAATTAAAGCTATCTTATATTATCAGATCTATTATTATAAAACATGCTCTAGTTAAGGAGTTATTAATACTTCAAGTGCAAAATGATGATATAAAACCTTGATAAAAATGCACTTTTAAGTACTAATCACCATGTTCCAACACATGTTGAATATTAGCAGATTTTATGTTTGATCGATGTTTTATGCAGAACTTGAGAGTTGTAGAGGTCTGAATAAAGTGATTCCAGTGGAATTAGAAAGCTAACATTCATGCCTTTCTATATATATATATATATAGAAAGAAAAAAAAAAGAGTATAGACATCGCAACCTTCAAAGACAAGACTTATAATATAACGGTTTTGACCTTCGACCATTCCAACTTTAATATCATGAGTTCGATTTGATTCAAACTTAATTTTTTTGGATTCCTTACTCAAAGATCTATCAACCTACCAAATTTCATCAGAACTACAGCTTATATGAGAAAAATATAAATTTTCTAAGACAACCCATAAATTCTGCTAGCAGACAGATTTTGTGAAGAAACAAATCCAACTCACTTCCCAAACATCCAAACCAACATGTAAAATATTTATTCATATGGAAAAGGACTTTATTTGGGTAAATTAACCTCATTAAATCCAAAGTCAAAGCTTGAAGATTTTATGCAAGACTATTTTTTTCTTCTTTATAGGAAAGAGTTATTGTACTATTTAAATATAGATTATATAATTTGAAAAGGACTCCTAATTTTCTTAGAGGATACAAATGGATTAGTAGGAATGTGGGGGTTAGGGTTTTCCATCAGATAAAAGGAAAGAGAGATAGGAAAAGACAGAGGCGACCAAAAAAAATAAAGAAACTCTCATCTTTTTTCCTACACTCGAAATTATGTTTTCATCTTTTCTCTTCCTAGTTTTTTGAAGTCATGCAAGGATACGTTATTTTTCTTGGTTGAAAGGATACATAAGCCTTCAAATTTCAAAAACTGTGAAGAAGAAGATGAAGAAGAAGAAAAATTATGATTAAATTGTACAACATGAATATATAATGAAATTAACTATAATGTAATATTTTTGAATGAAATTACCTATAATATAATTGCGATGACATGAATTTATTATAACATGACAAGGAAATGTTTATTTTTTTTGTAATTTTATTATTATATATAGAACTGGTGTTATTGCGGTGTGATTGTGTGCAGGATGGATAGATAAGAAATAAAAATACAATCTGGACACAAAAAGTTTTTTATACTGATGGAATTACCAATAAAAAGTAAAATACCAACATATACACCAATGAATTAAGTCTATCGGTATATTCCTGAGAGGTTGGGAATTGTTCATTTCTCATTGGCACTGTTCACTACAGATGGAATTATTGATGAATTATGTCCGTCGATATATTCTTGAGAGGTTGGGAATTGTTCATTTCTCATTGACATTGTTCATTACAGATGGAATCATCAATGAATTAAGTCCATTGATATATTCTTGAGAGGTTGGGAACTGTTCATTTTAATTGGCACTGTTTATATAGATGAAATCACTGACAAACCAAAAAGTCATCAGTGATATTTGGGGGGTTTTGAAGAATTTTTATTAAATTAAAAATTTCGATTAAATATTATAGATACAATCATCAACGGATGTTTTAGAAGTAACAATATTTAATTGTCCATCAGAATCACCAGAACCTTTAATAATTTCATAACTGAAGAGTGTCTTCTTCTCTTTTCTTCTCTCTACAAATCCTCCCCCCCCCCTCTGCTCCTATCTCTTCTTCTTTTTATTCCCTCTCATTCTCTTCCTTCCTCACCCCATCCCGTCAAGCTTCCTCCACACTAGGTAAATCTCCTTCTTTTTTTTGCCAAGTTTTGTTAAGTTAATTAGTTTTTTTTTCATTCTCAATTTATTCTAAAGACACTCAAGCAAGGTCCTCCACACTAGCAATGAGAAGATTTCAAGGTCAATCTCTACCTCCTTCTTCTTCTTCTTTTGTATTTTCTTAAGGGAGAATTTATGGGGCTTGTTTTAGTTGTATTTTTATGATTTATTGTCTGTTGTAGTTGAATTTGTGGGACATCATAGTTTTTGAATTTGTAGCAGTCAAGAACATAGATCCACACATATTTGAGATATGAATACATGTGAAACTCATCCATGATTAGACAATCTACTCCCTCTAACTAATTTTGTTGTCAACCTCAAGATTTGAATATTTGTTTTTCAAAACTTACAATTTTTTTTTGTTGTTGTCTATATTCTTAAAGATACATTTGTTTTAAAAACTGTTATTTAAAACAATTAGTTCTAATTAATGAAATGATTGATTAGGATATGATTAAAAGAACAATTGTTTTCATTGTTTTTATTTAAAACCTTGATAAATATTATGGAACAACATAATAAATAAAAATACTTAATTAATATTTTTATTTTATTTTATAACATTTACCAAAAATTAAAGAAACATTGGTTAATGAAATTATTAGTTTTATTACCAAGTACATGCAGTAATTTCTTGGCATGTAGCATAGATGGGTTAAACACCTTATACCTAATAATTGTACACTAAGAAAGAAAACAAATACGATCACTTTATTGATGAATACAATGGCTTGTCGATCTTGATACTATTGAGTTTACTTATAGGTACTAAACTATTTAAACCATCTTGGTATACAGACTACTTAGAAGGAAAATTCTAGAAAATCGATATGTTGGTAATATAGTACGTAATGGAAATAAAATCAATTGGTTTGTGGCAACATAATATTGATGTGTATAGGTATACAAATTTTGGGTAGTCACCCGTATAGGGGAGGTATTGCTGGACTTTTTTAAAAAAAAATAGGAAAGTTATTACCTTGTTCAATCTTTTAATTTGTGTAGATGCTTAGGGGAAAGTTAGTAGTGTATTGTACAGACAGGATCACTACTAATTCTTTTAGCGACGCTTTTGATGGCCATGAACATGAACAAGCACCTGAGGCACAAACAACCTCTTTCGATGCAGGCTCGTTGAGTGTAATGTCATCACGTTAAGGGGGGGTCCCTTCAAAGCAACATCTATTTATTAGGAAGTACCTTGCCCAGTGGATGCTCGACCACTGAATGTAAGTTTGTTTTTCTTTCATCTACTACTAAAAAAAAATAAAGAATAATTATTAATTTTGAAAAACTAGTTTCAATTGACGAATACAATTTCAGGATTACAAATATTAAGGTTGCCCGAATGATAACATCAGTGATGAAATCATCGATGGAAGTGTCATTATTTTAATGGAGTCAGATTTCTAAAAATCCTTAATGGAAACCCATGATTGATGTATGGTTCTGAAGTTCAAGGTTAATATATATGTTAATTCAGTTAGTTTATTAATATTAATGACCTGATTTTTTTATAAATTGGACGTGGAAAGAAAACCTTTATTGGGATACGGCCGACAATGTTGTTGTCATGATGGTTTGGGGGAATCATAACGCAACTAGATAAGATTGAAATCAAAATAAATATTTTTTATTTAAATATTAAAATCTGATTTTTCATTTATTAACTGATTATTTATTTTTGGTACAAGGCACAAAAAAAACCAAAAAAATATGCTTAAGAAGGAGAGCTTCCAACTAGAAAGACATTGAGGTTTGGAAGGATTTTAGACCTCCATATGTCTCGAAGGCTATATGGGCATAATACATTCAGCACATGATGTCCAAGCATTTTGTGCAATAGTCAAAATCAGGTACAGAGAACCAGAACAGAGAGATTCACTATTTCGTTACCACATACATCGGTGGATCCATTCCATTTATTTCTCATGCAAAGCGGATGATAAGATTCTTTTTTAATACATCCATTTTTGTGAATTGTTTTGTATGAATATGTTTAACTAATAACAACTTTCTCTTGAAGGCTACAATTCTTATATGCGAACTAAGATCAATTGAGCTTTTTATAGAAACGCACATGTGAAATGATGATCGTCATAAAGTTGTGCAATAGCTCGTGGATAGTTGAGCTCGGAAGTTTGTGGTTTGTTGGATATCAATAATTTCTTTTCTTAAGTTATTATTTTTTTAAATTTGTTGAGTTTTTTTTTCTATGAAACATATAACTCCCAGTTGTAGGAGAGTGTTGCGATGTCGCGGTCGCACAAATTAATTACCCTAGCTTCAAACACAACATACAAGATAGTATAGAGCAGGCAAGGGGTCGATCCCACGAGGAAGTTCAAGTCACATTTTTATGCTAGATGATATGCAATTTGGGGGGGTTTGGACGTTATCTAGGCTAAAGCAAAAGAAAATAGAAAACTATCAAACGAAATTTAATAAAATCAGAAAATTATCAAGAGAACAAACCTTGGTCATAAGCACACATCCACCTACAGAAATCAGCACTGATCATGAAAATGAAACATCAATTTATATTCTAAATATTTATCTCTTCTTAACATTGGTTAGTTAACGGATCCGTTGTATAACTAACCCTAACCATCAAACAACCACAGTGTCCGCACTAGTAATTTAATTTAATTGCAGCCTTAAGAACTAGATAAGTTGATTAATCAAGAAAACATAATTGTCTGCAGTCTATGTTTGATTTAATTGAATGTTCTCCCTAATATTAATAATATAGATCCGCCACAATTATTAAACTCAGTTGCTTTACAAGTTCATATACCACAACTCGGTTTTGATATCAAACTTAGCAATAGATTTTCTACAATAATAACTTAGAGTCTGCTCTAGCAATTAAAATAAACAATCATAGGAAAAATAAGCATAGGAGAACAAACATATTCATCATATAAACTGAAAAGAAAAGGTAAAATAAATCTCACAGTTCTTGAAATCCGAAGGTTTCCGTGTCCTTGCAACCAAGAAAAAGTGTTTAGCCTTGCATGTTTGTTGAACAACTAATAAAAAAAAAGGAAGAATGCATAATTTAGGGTTTCTTAGAAGAAGGGAGCGTTTTTCTCTTCTTGGCTGGCTGCCCCCCTTCTCTTCTCTCATTCTTTTTATATCTTAGGAAACCCTAGGTCTCTATTTTACAAAATAGTCATCCATTAAGTAGACTGCTTACATTTAAGTACTTCAATAACTATTTTCCTAAAAAATAAGAAATAGCCTTGCATGAAATCTTCAAGTTTTGACTTAGAGGAGTTAAATTCCTGAAATAAAAACTTGGATATCGGTTTAGATGCTTCGGAACGTAATTTGGACTCGTTTCTTCACGAAACCTGTTTGCTGGCAGAATTCAGCTGTCATCTTTGAAAAATCATATCTCCCACATATGACATCGGTTTTGGCTGAAATTTGGAGCGTTTATATACCTTTGAGTTATGAATCCAAAAAAATGATTTTACATAAATTGGACTTATGTAGCTCCAGATATTCAAGTTGGAATGGCCAACGGTCAACACTGGCAGATTGCAAGATTTGACTTTGAAGGCTGCAATTTCCATGCTCTTCCTTATTTTATTTTCTTTCCTTAGATTTGTAGAAAGGTATGGATGTTAGATTTTTAATGCCACTAGAATCACTTCATTTCAACCTCTAGAGCTCACGCTCTGCACAAAACATCGACTGAAGGTCAAATCTGCCAATTATCTCCAATTTACTCCTTTTTGCATCTTTCATCCAAAAGTGCCTTCAAAACATAAAACAAAGAATATCAAGGCATTTTATATATAAAACATAGGCAAAACACTAGTTAAATGTGGATGAAACTATTGAATAATATGATTGCATCAGAGAGGTATAAAAACAATCTTTCGACCCATCTGGGACTCAATCTGGAATTATGGTTGGAGGCAAGATCATCTAATAGAATAGATAGAAATTAGGATTATGATATCTTAAACACAACGACTCAGGACTTGTGGACGGTCCAAAGTGTTTCAATCGTCGGATGCTCGCAGTCAGTTTTGAACACTCAAAACTCCAAAGTCCAAGATGATTTTAAAAACAAGTTAAAGCTCTAACGACCCATCTTAATGTTGAGACACAACAACTTAGTGTGGAGATGGTCAAACTCTAACAATGTAATGTATTTGAACTAATAAATTTTTAAATATGTAATAAATATTTGATTTTTATTTAATTGAATTTATTTTAATTATTTTCTACTCTGTTTATTAGATATTTTCTTAAAAAATATTTTAATAAAATTATTGATAGTCTCACTGATGGATTAAGTCTGTTGGTATATTCTAGAGAATTGAAAAAGAATTACTGGAAATGCCAGTGACATTGTTCAATCACTAACAGTTTAGTTTCGTCGATAATATTAAAAAAAATAATTAATGGAATTACAAACGGTCTTTTTTTCCCAATGATATGTCATGTTCACCGAGGGATATACCGACATAACATCAATCAACGATGATAGGTTTTCTAATGAACAGTAATTGTCCATGAGACCGTCGGTAAAAGTCGTGCCGATAGAATCAGTGTCTAACTACTGACAGAATATTCCGTCGCTAAATTGCAAAATTATGGTAGTGATTATACATATATAATTCCTCATATTATGCAACTTAAAGTCACATTTCCAACACAATCTTAAATAACTCATGTTAAATAAGTTCCCATCAAAATAGACATGGACTAGCCTCGGTGCACGCACTTCACCGCGAGGCCAGACTATTTTTTTTTTTTGTGTGCAAAACTAATGTATATATGCTGAAATAGGATAAAAAAACATTAAGAAAACCATAATGACAAACATGTAACTATGATAATTAGGGTCGAGTCAACTTAAGATATCCCATCAAACCTATAGTCCAGATTGGAATACCTGATAAAAAATAAAGATTTTAAAAAATAGTAATTAATCTTTTAGATTATTTCTATAATTTTTCATAATATCTCATTGTGATTATTGTATATAGATTTTTCTATAATTTTGGTGTACCTTTTTCCCCTATACCTTTAATTTTTTTAGGATAGTTTAACATAAGAGTTTTAATAACAGTATGATATTACTAACTCACTTGTAACAAATGACTATTTTAACTTTAACTAATAAAAAAAATGAATATAAGATCTGATCAAGTAATTAAAACTAACAAAAATGTTATGAATCATGGACTATAAAACAAGTTTTATATTTATTTTATATATTATATTAAGTTTAATTTTTTTATATTATATGGAGAGGGGGTTAGTTTATAATATTATAAACATGCCAAAGTTTAATACTAGCTCATTAATACTAGCTCATTTTTATGTTTATCAATGATTGAGCCTAATAAATTTAAATAAATCAAGTTTAAATGTTATTATTAATATTAAAAAAAATTGTCAAATGATATTTCATTCCAAGCAATAAAAGAAAGTTTAAATGATAATAATTTTTTGCAGACTTCCATTAGGAGATTTGCGACAAGACATTTCACGCTACTTGGTTTCTAGTAGACTTCACGAATGAACAATAACATGCGTCAAAAACTGATGAAATTTAACGTAGAAAAAATTCCTAATTAACACTGTCATCTCAAATTTATCCCCTCCTCCCTCCTAAACTGGTTGAATATTCAAGGGTGGGTCAAGCCATCAATGGTGACCCCCAAATATTCATTGAACAATTAAAAGTTCGTTCCCCATTTACTATTAAGTGACACAAGACCACCGATCACTGGTTTTTTTTTTATAAAAAAAAGATGACATATCATCTACACATAAAAAAAAAAAATGGCTAAAGATGCAAACTTGCTTCCAGTATTTAAGTATATTCTTATCAACAACTTCTTCTCCAAAGCAAAAACCATTGCCTCCCAACATAACCATCTAAAATAAATTAAAATTGACAAAAATATCAAGAGGTTGAGGTGTTTATAATTAATTATATATTTTATTCATGTGTTGATGGTCGATAAAAAATACATAATTGTATGTGAGGAACACAGAATACAAATGCACCCCTATTGAGTTCTTCTCTTGCGACTACGACGAGGCTTTGAAGGTGATGCAACCACTCGAAGACAATGATCGTAAACCTTTTGAGTCCGTTCAAAAAACTCTGGCACGGTCAATATGAAATTCGGTGTAGTGGCCACAAACAACCCTAAAGCATGGTAGCAAAATTTTGAAAACTTGGTGACTTCGGGACAACACTTGTTGGGAACACGTTTTTTCTTGATTATTGCTGCCATGGTTGCGTTACTACAAGATGGAAATTTTGTTGCTAGAGGCTTTTCACATCGATCCAAAACCTTAAAATATCCCGGAACTGGTTCGGGATACTTTGATGGGTTCCAAAAGGCATTTGTGTGTTTTGGAGAATTTAGCATTACTACAACAGCAAGGAGCGTAGCCGCAAAAATGAAAAGGTTATTTCTAGCTCCCATGATAGTGGATGTCAGATATGGATAAATGTTTCAAAGATATTTTTTAAAATGAGGATTATGTAAGGCTAATATATAGACCTAGAGAGCGGGTAAGAATTTTCAATGATTCGTAACATTTTTTCAGTTTCTATTACATACTCATTTAATTATTCATTAAATGAAGACAAAATATGTATATTTATTCAATGCGAAGTTAGTAACAACACATTGTTATTGAATCTCTTAAGTTAACTCTCCTATAAAATTTTTGCTAGATGCTAACTCACTTTATTTTACTTTCTAATAATTTTTTATTGGTTCGAGTTTCTTAGTTTATTTTTTTATTTTTTATGTATTTTTATTTTTCGGATAATGTTGATCTTATTGCTCAATATACGGATTTTCAACATGTGTCTCATAATGGAAATATTATCAAAATATACGGTAGAACGGTAAAACAAATAAATAACAACTATATGAGGGCAAAATCCATAAGAGAATTTTTTTTATTAAGGGTATTGGGGCAAAAAGTGCCTACAACCTTTAATATGTAAAGGAAACTCTAGATTTGCAGCCATGGCTACTACGGATACAACAATGTTGGTATAATTTATTTTGCATCGTAAAACAACGATGTGTTTTGGTTTATTAGATATAATATAGTTTTTTTTATCAATTTTTTTAAAGTTGAAACACAAATATAATATATCACAGAATTTATAACGAAGAAAAATAAACATGTTTTATAGTTATTTTATTATGTTGAATCCTTTTACATTATATGAGAAAGCGATTAGTTTATAATATTATACGTATGTAAGAGTTTAAGACTAGCCTGTTTATATATTTTAGGAAACAATTCAAACGAGTCAATCTCGAGAGTATCCAGTTTATATATTTTAGGAAACAATTCAAACGAGTCAATCTCGAGAGTATCCAGTGATTGTGCCTAATAAATTTAAATAAGTCATAAACACGAGTTTATAGCCAGCAGTGGCACCCTATTAATATTATATTAAATAATTCCTAAGAAGGCGCCAATTAGCAAAGCTCTGTTAATTGCACTGTCAATATTACCAGAAAGGATTGCCATGGAGGGTGCCCTAACCATTGAAACAAAAATAAAACTTCACTGCCTTTATTGATTGATGGTATTAACATTATTTTTTTATTATGACTCATTGATATTATTTAACTTCCATTGTTTTTTATTGGACTACAAAATCAACACAATTCAGCTCAAGCGACTTCTCAATAACAGTAATTACGCTAAAGCATACATTTTTATATTAACCCATAAAAAGCACAACAAGACCCTAATCTCAAAGTAGTCTAACAAAAAAGGCTCCTTGATAGGTTAAATACTCGCATAAATATATTGTGATGTGATTGCATAAGGCCGGATTCAATCTTAGCCAATTAGTCTGCCAACTTTCTCGCTGCAAATTACAAACACAAATACAAAAGTGCATGTTTCCAAAACCATTTTTAAATGTGGCCAATTTAACCCTACAATCCTCACCAGACATAAGGTGTTTAAGTGTATTCCTTTGAACAACTGTCTTGTAAACAACAGAAACCAATTGCTCCTCGCATAACCATCTAAGATGAATTAAAATTGACAGTATACAAAAAGCTTGAGGTGTTTATAATTAATTATATATTTTATTCATGTGTTGATGGTCGATAAAAAATACATAATTGTATGTGAGGAACACAGAATACAAATGCACCCCTATTGAGTTCTTCTCTTGCGACTACGACGAGGCTTTGAAGGTGATGCAACCACTCGAAGACAATGATCGTAAACCTTTTGAGTCCGTTCAAAAAACTCTGGCACGGTCAATATGAAATTGGTGTAGTGGCCACAAACAACCCTAAAGCATGGTAGCAAAATTTTGAAAACTTGGTGACTTGGGACAACACTTGTTGGGAACACGTTTTTTCTTGATTATTGCTGCCATGGTTGCGTTACTACAAGATGGAAATTTTGTTGCTAGAGGCTTTTCACATCGATCCAAAACCTTAAAATATCCCGGAACTGGTTCGGGATACTTTGATGGGTTCCAAAAGGCATTTGTGTGTTTTGGAGAATTTAGCATTACTACAACAAAGAAGGAGCGTAGCCGCAAAAATGAAAAGGTTATTTCTAGCTCCCATGATAGTGGATGTCAGATATGGATAAATGTTTCAAAGATATTTTTTAAAATGAGGATTATGTAAGGCTAATATATAGACCTAGAGAGCGGGTAAGAATTTTCAATGATTCGTAACATTTTTTCAGTTTCTATTACATACTCATTTAATTATTCATTAAATGAAGACAAAATATGTATATTTATTCAATGCGAGTTAGTAACAACACATTGTTATTGAATCTCTTAAGTTAACTCTCCTATAAAATTTTTGCTAGATGCTAACTCACTTTATTTTACTTTCTAATAATTTTTTATTGGTTCGGGTTTCTTAGTTTATTTTTTTATTTTTTATGTATTTTTATTTTTCGGGATAATGTTGATCTTATTGCTCAATATACGGATTTTCAACATGTGTCTCATAATGGAAATATTATCAAAATATACGGTAGAACGGTAAAACAAATAAATAACAACTATATGAGGGCAAAATCCATAAGAGAATTTTTTTTTTAAGGGTCTTTGGTGCAAAAGGTGCCACCAACCTTTAACACGTGAAGGAAACTCTAGATTTGCGGCCATGGCTACTACGGATACAACAATGTTGGTATAATTTATTTTGCATCGTAAAACAACGATGTGTTTTGGTTTATTAGATATAATATAGTTTTTTTTATCAATTTTTTTAAAGTTGAAACACAAATATAATATATCACGGAATTTATAACTAAGAAAAATAAACATGTTTTATAGTTATTTTATTATGTTGAATCCTTTTACATTATATGAGAAAGCGATTAGTTTATAATATTATACGTATGTAAGAGTTTAAGACTAGCCTTGTTTATATATTTTAGGAAACAATTCAAACGAGTCAATCTCGAGAGTATCCGGTTTATATATTTTAGGAAACAATTCAAACGAGTCAATCTGAGAGTATCCAATGATTGTGCCTAATAAATTTAAATAAGTCATAAACACGAGTTTATAGCCAGCAAGTGGCACCCTATTAATATTATATTAAATAATTCCTAAGAAGGCGCCAATTAGCAAAGCTCGTTAATTGTACTGTCAATATTACCGAAAAGGATTGCCATGGAGGGTGCCCTAACCATTGAAACAAAAATAAAACTTCACCGCCTTTATTGATTGATGGTATTAACATTATTTTTTTATTATGACTCATTGATATTATTTAACTTCCATTGTTTTTTATTGGACTACAAAATCAACACAATTCAGCTCAAGCGACTTCTCAATAAATAAGAATTACGCTAAAGCATACATTTTTATATTAACCCATAAAAAGCACAACAAGACCCTAATCTCAAAGTAGTCTAACAAAAAAAGGCTCCTTGATAGGTTAAATACTCGCATAAATATATTGTGATGTGATTGCATAAGGCCGGATTCAATCTTAGCCAATTAGTCCGCTAACTTTCTCATTGCAAATTACAAACACAAATACAAAAGTGCATGTTTCCAAAACCATTTTTAAATGTGGCCAATTTAACCCTACAATCCTCACCGGACATAAGGTGTTTAAGTGTATTCCTTTGAACAACTGTCTTGTAAACAATGAAACCAATTGCTCCTCGGATAACCATCTAAGATGAATTAAAATTGACAAGTATACAAAAAGCTTGAGGTGTTTATAATTAATTATATATTTTATTCATGTGTTGATGGTCGATAAAAAATACATAATTGTATGTGAGGAACACGAATACAAATGCACCCCTATTGAGTTCTTCTCTTGCGACTACGACGAGGCTTTGAAGGTGATGCAACCACTCGAAGACAATGATCGTAAACCTTTTGAGTCCGTTCAAAAAACTCGCACGGTCAATATGAAATTCGGTGTAGTGGCCACAAACAACCCTAAAGCATGGTAGCAAAATTTTGAAAACTTGGTGACTTCGGGACAACACTTGTTGGGAACACGTTTTTTCTTGATTATTGCTGCCATGGTTGCGTTACTACAAGATGGAAATTTTGTTGCTAGAGGCTTTTCACATCGATCCAAAACCTTAAAATATCCCCGGAACTGGTTCGGGATACTTTGATGGGTTCCAAAAGGCATTTGTGTGTTTTGGAGAATTTAGCATTACTACAACAGCAAGGAGCGTAGCCGCAAAAATGAAAAGGTTATTTCTAGCTCCCATGATAGTGGATGTCAGATATGGATAAATGTTTCAAAGATATTTTTTAAAATGAGGATTATGTAAGGCTAATATATAGACCTAGAGAGCGGGTAAGAATTTTCAATGATTCGTAACATTTTTTCAGTTTCTATTACATACTCATTTAATTATTCATTAAATGAAGACAAAATATGTATATTTATTCAATGCGAGTTAGTAACAACACATTGTTATTGAATCTCTTAAGTTAACTCTCCTATAAAATTTTTGCTAGATGCTAACTCACTTTATTTTACTTTCTAATAATTTTTTTATTGGTTCGAGTTTCTTAGTTTATTTTTTTATTTTTTATGTATTTTTATTTTTCAGATAATGTTGATCTTATTGCTCAATATACAGATTTTCAACATGTGTCTCATAATGGAAATATTATCAAAATATACGGTAGAACGGTAAAACAAATAAATAACAACTATATGAGGGCAAAATCCATAAGAGAATTTTTTTTATTAAGGGTGCTGGTGCAAAAGGTGCCACCAACCTTTAACACGTGAAGGAAACTCTAGATTTGCAGCCATGGCTACTACGGATACAACAATGTTGGTATAATTTATTTTGCATCGTAAAACAACGATGTGTTTTGGTTTATTAGATATAATATAGTTTTTTTTATCAATTTTTTTAAAGTTGAAACACAAATATAATATATCACAGAATTTATAACGAAGAAAAATAAACATGTTTTATAGTTATTTTATTATGTTGAATCCTTTTACATTATATGAGAAAGCGATTGGTTTATAATATTATACGTATGTAAGAGTTTAAGACTAGCCTGTTTATATATTTTAGGAAACAATTCAAACGAGTCAATCTCGAGAGTATCCGATTTATATATTTTAGGAAACAATTCAAACGAGTCAATCTCGAGAGTATCCAAGGGATTGTGCCTAATAAATTTAAATAAGTCATAAACACGAAGTTTATAGCCAGCAAGTGGCACCCTATTAATATTATATTAAATAATTCCTAAGAAGGCGCCAATTAGCAAAGCTCTGTTAATTGCACTGTCAATATTACCAGAAAGGATTGCCATGGAGGGTGCCCTAACCATTGAAACAAAAATAAAACTTCACTGCCTTTATTGATTGATGGTATTAACATTATTTTTTTATTATGACTCATTGATATTATTTAACTTCCATTGTTTTTTATTGGACTACAAAATCAACACAATTCAGCTCAAGCGACTTCTCAATAACAGTAATTACGCTTAAAGCATACATTTTTATATTAACCCATAAAAAGCACAACAAGACCCTAATCTCAAAGTAGTCTAACAAAAAAGGCTCCTTGATAGGTTAAATACTCGCATATATATATTGTGATGTGATTGCATAAGGCCGGATTCAATCTTAGCCAATTAGTCTGCCAACTTTCTCACGCAAATTACAAAGACAAATACAAAAGTGCATGTTTCCAAAACCATTTTTAAATGTGGCCAATTTAACCCTACAATCCTCACCAGACATAAGGTGTTTAAGTGTATTCCTTTGAACAACTGTCTTGTAAACAACAGAAACCAATTGCTCCTCGCATAACCATCTAAGATGAATTAAAATTGACAGTATACAAAAAGCTTGAGGTGTTTATAATTAATTATATATTTTATTCATGTGTTGATGGTCGATAAAAAATACATAATTGTATGTGAGGAACACAGAATACAAATGCACCCCTATTGAGTTCTTCTCTTGCGACTACGACGAGGCTTTGAAGGTGATGCAACCACTCGAAGACAATGATCGTAAACCTTTTGAGTCCGTTCAAAAAACTCTGGCACGGTCAATATGAAATTCGGTGTAGTGGCCACAAACAACCCTAAAGCATGGTAGCAAAATTTTGAAAACTTGGTGACTTCGGGACAACACTTGTTGGGAACACGTTTTTTCTTGATTATTGCTGCCATGGTTTCGTTACTACAAGGTGGAAATTTTGTTGCTAGAGGCTTTTCACATCGATCCAAAACCTTAAAATATCCCGGAACTGGTTCGGGATACTTTGATGGGTTCCAAAAGGCATTTGTGTGTTTTGGAGAATTTAGCATTACTACAACAGCAAGGAGCGTAGCCGCAAAAATGAAAAGGTTATTTCTAGCTCCCATGATAGTGGATGTCAGATATGGATAAATGTTTCAAAGATATTTTTTAAAATGAGGATTATGTAAGGCTAATATATAGACCTAGAGAGCGGGTAAGAATTTTCAATGATTCGTAACATTTTTTCAGTTTCTATTACATACTCATTTAATTATTCATTAAATGAAGACAAAATATGTATATTTATTCAATGCGAAGTTAGTAACAACACATTGTTATTGAATCTCTTAAGTTAACTCTCCTATAAAATTTTTGCTAGATGCTAACTCACTTTATTTTACTTTCTAATAATTTTTTATTGGTTCAGGTTTCTTAGTTTATTTTTTTATTTTTTATGTATTTTTATTTTTCAGATAATGTTGATCTTATTGCTCAATATACAGATTTTCAACATGTGTCTCATAATGGAAATATTATCAAAATATACGGTAGAACGGTAAAACAAATAAATAACAACTATATGAGGGCAAAATCCATAAGAGAATTTTTTTTATTAAGGGTGCTGGTGCAAAAGGTGCCACCAACCTTTAACACGTGAAGGAAACTCTAGATTTGCAGCCATGGCTACTACGGATACAACAATGTTGGTATAATTTATTTTGCATCGTAAAACAACGATGTGTTTTGGTTTATTAGATATAATATAGTTTTTTTTATCAATTTTTTTAAAGTTGAAACACAAATATAATATATCACAGAATTTATAACGAAGAAAAATAAACATGTTTTATAGTTATTTTATTATGTTGAATCCTTTTACATTATATGAGAAAGCGATTGGTTTATAATATTATACGTATGTAAGAGTTTAAGACTAGCCTTGTTTATATATTTTAGGAAACAATTCAAACGAGTCAATCTCGAGAGTATCCGGTTTATATATTTTAGGAAACAATTCAAACGAGTCAATCTCGAGAGTATCCAAAGGATTGTGCCTAATAAATTTAAATAAGTCATAAACACGAAGTTTATAGCCAGCAAGTGGCACCCTATTAGTATTATATTAAATAATTCCTAAGAAGGCGCCAATTAGCAAAGCTCTGTTAATTGCACTGTCAATATTACCAGAAAGGATTGCCATGGAGGGTGCCCTAACCATTGAAACAAAAATAAAACTTCACTGCCTTTATTGATTGATGGTATTAACATTATTTTTTTATTATGACTCATTGATATTATTTAACTTCCATTGTTTTTTATTGGACTACAAAATCAACACAATTCAGCTCAAGCGACTTCTCAATAACAGTAATTACGCTAAAGCATACATTTTTATATTAACCCATAAAAAGCACAACAAGACCCTAATCTCAAAGTAGTCTAACAAAAAAGGCTCCTTGATAGGTTAAATACTCGCATAAATATATTGTGATGTGATTGCATAAGGCCGGATTCAATCTTAGCCAATTAGTCTGCCAACTTTCTCGCTGCAAATTACAAACACAAATACAAAAGTGCATGTTTCCAAAACCATTTTTAAATGTGGCCAATTTAACCCTACAATCCTCACCAGACATAAGGTGTTTAAGTGTATTCCTTTGAACAACTGTCTTGTAAACAACAGAAACCAATTGCTCCTCGCATAACCATCTAAGATGAATTAAAATTGACAGTATACAAAAAGCTTGAGGTGTTTATAATTAATTATATATTTTATTCATGTGTTGATGGTCGATAAAAAATACATAATTGTATGTGAGGAACACGAATACAAATGCACCCCTATTGAGTTCTTCTCTTGCGACTCACGACGAGGCTTTGAAGGTGATGCAACCACTCGAAGACAATGATCGTAAACCTTTTGAGTCCGTTCAAAAAACTCTGGCACGGTCAATATGAAATTCGGTGTAGTGGCCACAAACAACCCTAAAGCATGGTAGCAAAATTTTGAAAACTTGGTGACTTGGGACAACACTTGTTGGGAACACGTTTTTTCTTGATTATTGCTGCCATGGTTGCGTTACTACAAGATGGAAATTTTGTTGCTAGAGGCTTTTCACATCGATCCAAAACCTTAAAATATCCCGGAACTGGTTCGGGATACTTTGATGGGTTCCAAAAGGCATTTGTGTGTTTTGGAGAATTTAGCATTACTACAACAAAGAAGGAGCGTAGCAAAAATGAAAAAGTTATTTCCTAGCTCCCATGATAGTGGATGTCAGATATGGATAAATGTTTCAAAGATATTTTTTAAAATGAGGATTATGTAAGGCTAATATATAGACCTAGAGAGCGGGTAAGAATTTTCAATGATTCGTAACATTTTTTCAGTTTCTATTACATACTCATTTAATTATTCATTAAATGAAGACAAAATATGTATATTTATTCAATGCGAGTTAGTAACAACACATTGTTATTGAATCTCTTAAGTTAACTCTCCTATAAAATTTTTGCTAGATGCTAACTCACTTTATTTTACTTTCTAATAATTTTTTATTGGTTCGAGTTTCTTAGTTTATTTTTTTATTTTTTATGTATTTTTATTTTTCAGATAATGTTGATCTTATTGCTCAATATACAGATTTTCAACATGTGTCTCATAATGGAAATATTATCAAAATATACGGTAGAACGGTAAAACAAATAAATAACAACTATATGAGGGCAAAATCCATAAGAGAATTTTTTTTATTAAGGGTGCTGGTGCAAAAGGTGCCACCAACCTTTAACACGTGAAGGAAACTCTAGATTTGCAGCCATGGCTACTACGGATACAACAATGTTGGTATAATTTATTTTGCATCGTAAAACAACGATGTGTTTTGGTTTATTAGATATAATATAGTTTTTTTTATCAATTTTTTTTAAAGTTGAAACACAAATATAATATATCACAGAATTTATAACGAAGAAAAATAAACATGTTTTATAGTTATTTTATTATGTTGAATCCTTTTACATTATATGAGAAAGCGATTGGTTTATAATATTATACGTATGTAAGAGTTTAAGACTAGCCTGTTTATATATTTTAGGAAACAATTCAAACGAGTCAATCTCGAGAGTATCCAGTTTATATATTTTAGGAAACAATTCAAACGAGTCAATCTCGAGAGTATCCAGTGATTGTGCCTAATAAATTTAAATAAGTCATAAACACGAGTTTATAGCCAGCAGTGGCACCCTATTAATATTATATTAAATAATTCCTAAGAAGGCGCCAATTAGCAAAGCTCTGTTAATTGCACTGTCAATATTACCCGAAAGGATTGCCATGGAGGGTGCCCTAACCATTGAAACAAAAATAAAACTTCACTGCCTTTATTGATTGATGGTATTAACATTATTTTTTTATTATGACTCATTGATATTATTTAACTTCCATTGTTTTTTATTGGACTACAAAATCAACACAATTCAGCTCAAGCGACTTCTCAATAACAGTAATTACGCTAAAGCATACATTTTTATATTAACCCATAAAAAGCACAACAAGACCCTAATCTCAAAGTAGTCTAACAAAAAAGGCTCCTTGATAGGTTAAATACTCGCATAAATATATTGTGATGTGATTGCATAAGGCCGGATTCAATCTTAGCCAATTAGTCTGCCAACTTTCTCATGCAAATTACAAACACAAATACAAAAGTGCATGTTTCCAAAACCATTTTTAAATGTGGCCAATTTAACCCTACAATCCTCACCAGACATAAGGTGTTTAAGTGTATTCCTTTGAACAACTGTCTTGTAAACAATGAAACCAATTGCTCCTCGCGATAACCATCTAAGATGAATTAAAATTGACGATGATACAAAAAGCTTGAGGTGTTTATAATTAATTATATATTTTATTCATGTGTTGATGGTCGATAAAAAATACATAATTGTATGTGAGGAACACGGAATACAAATGCACCCCTATTGAGTTCTTCTCTTGCGACTACGACGAGGCTTTGAAGGTGATGCAACCACTTCGAAGACAATGATCGTAAACCTTTTGAGTCCGTTCAAAAAACTCGGCACGGTCAATATGAAATTCGGTGTAGTGGCCACAAACAACCCTAAAGCATGGTAGCAAAATTTTGAAAACTTGGTGACTTGGGACAACACTTGTTGGGAACACGTTTTTTCTTGATTATTGCTGCCATGGTTGCGCATACTACAAGATGGAAATTTTGTTGCTAGAGGCTTTTCACATCGATCCAAAACCTTAAAATATCCCGAACCGGTTCGGGATACTTTGATGGGTTCCAAAAGGCATTTGTGTGTTTTGGAGAATTTAGCATTACTACAACAGGGAAGGAGCGTAGCGCAAAAATGAAAAGGTTATTTCTAGCTCCCATGATAGTGGATGTCAGATATGGATAAATGTTTCAAAGATATTTTTTAAAATGAGGATTATGTAAGGCTAATATATAGACCTAGAGAGCGGGTAAGAATTTTCAATGATTCGTAACATTTTTTCAGTTTCTATTACATACTCATTTAATTATTCATTAAATGAAGACAAAATATGTATATTTATTCAATGCGAAGTTAGTAACAACACATTGTTATTGAATCTCTTAAGTTAACTCTCCTATAAAATTTTTGCTAGATGCTAACTCACTTTATTTTACTTTCTAATAATTTTTTATTGGTTCAGGTTTCTTAGTTTATTTTTTTTATTTTTTATGTATTTTTATTTTTCGGGATAATGTTGATCTTATTGCTCAATATACAGATTTTCAACATGTGTCTCATAATGGAAATATTATCAAAATATACCTGGTAGAACGGTAAAACAAATAAATAACAACTATATGAGGGCAAAATCCATAAGAGAATTTTTTTTATTAAAGTCTTTGGTGCAAAAGGTGCCACCAACCTTTAACACGTGAAGGAAACTCTAGATTTGCAGCCATGGCTACTACGGATACAACAATGTTGGGATAATTTATTTTGCATCGTAAAACAACGATGTGTTTTGGTTTATTAGATATAATATAGTTTTTTTTATCAATTTTTTTAAAGTTGAAACACAAATATAATATATCACAGAATTTATAACGAAGAAAAATAAACATGTTTTATAGTTATTTTATTATGTTGAATCCTTTTACATTATATGAGAAAGCGATTGGTTTATAATATTATACGTATGTAAGAGTTTAAGACTAGCTTTGTTTATATATTTTAGGAAACAATTCAAACGAGTCAATCTCGAGAGTATCCAGTTTATATATTTTAGGAAACAATTCAAACGAGTCAATCTCGAGAGTATCCAAATGATTGTGCCTAATAAATTTAAATAAGTCATAAACACGAGTTTATAGCCAGAAGTGGCACCCTATTAATATTATATTAAATAATTCCTAAGAAGGCCAATTAGCAAAGCTCCATTAATTACCTTGTCAATATTACCGGAAAGGATTGCCATGGAGGGTGCCCTAACCATTGAAACAAAAATAAAACTTCACTGCCTTTATTGATTGATGGTATTAACATTATTTTTTTATTATGACTCATTGATATTATTTAACTTCCATTGTTTTTTATTGGACTACAAAATCAACACAATTCAGCTCAAGCGACTTCTCAATAATGATAATTACGCTAAAGCATACATTTTTATATTAACCCATAAAAAGCACAACAAGACCCTAATCTCAAAGTAGTCTAACAAAAAAGGCTCCTTGATAGGTTAAATACTCGCATAAATATATTGTGATGTGATTGCATAAGGCCGGATTCAATCTTAGCCAATTAGTCTGCCAACTTTCTCTGCAAATTACAAACACAAATACAAAAGTGCATGTTTCCAAAACCATTTTTAAATGTGGCCAATTTAACCCTACAATCCTCACCAGACATAAGGTGTTTAAGTGTATTCCTTTGAACAACTGTCTTGTAAACAACAGAAACCAATTGCTCCTCGCATAACCATCTAAGATGAATTAAAATTGACAAGTATACAAAAAAGCTTGAGGTGTTTATAATTAATTATATATTTTATTCATGTGTTGATGGTCGATAAAAAATACATAATTGTATGTGAGGAACACGAATACAAATGCACCCCTATTGAGTTCTTCTCTTGCGACTCTGACGAGGCTTTGAAGGTGATGCAACCACTTCGAAGACAATGATCGTAAACCTTTTGAGTCCGTTCAAAAAAACTCGGCACGGTCAATATGAAATTCGGTGTAGTGGCCACAAACAACCCTAAAGCATGGTAGCAAAATTTTGAAAACTTGGTGACTTGGGACAACACTTGTTGGGAACACGTTTTTTCTTGATTATTGCTGCCATGGTTTTGCGTTACTACAAGATGGAAATTTTGTTGCTAGAGGCTTTTCACATCGATCCAAAACCTTAAAATATCCCCGGGACGGTTCGGGATACTTTGATGGGTTCCAAAAGGCATTTGTGTGTTTTGGAGAATTTAGCATTACTACAACAAGCAAGGAGCGTGGAGCAAAAAAATGAAAAGGTTATTTCTAGCTCCCATGATAGTGGATGTCGGATATGGATAAATGTTTCAAAGATATTTTTAAAATGAGGATTATGTAAGGCTAATATATAGACCTAGAGAGCGGGTAAGAATTTTCAATGATTCGTAACATTTTTTCGGTTTCTATTACATACTCATTTAATTATTCATTAAATGAAGACAAAATATGTATATTTATTCAATGCGAGTTAGTAACAACACATTGTTATTGAATCTCTTAAGTTAACTCTCCTATAAAATTTTTTGCTAGATGCTAACTCACTTTATTTTACTTTCTAATAATTTTTTATTGGTTCGGGTTTCTTAGTTTATTTTTTTATTTTTTATGTATTTTTATTTTTTCGGATAATGTTGATCTTATTGCTCAATATACTGATTTTCAACATGTGTCTCATAATGGAAATATTATCAAAATATACTGGAGAACGGTAAAACAAATAAATAACAACTATATGAGGGCAAAATCCATAAGAGAATTTTTTTTATTAGGGGTCTTTGGTGCAAAAGGTGCCACCAACCTTTAACACGTGAAGGAAACTCTAGATTTGCGCCATGGCTACTACGGATACAACAATGTTGGTATAATTTATTTTGCATCGTAAAACAACGATGTGTTTTGGTTTATTAGATATAATATAGTTTTTTTTATCAATTTTTTTAAAGTTGAAACACAAATATAATATATCACGAATTTATAACGAAGAAAAATAAACATGTTTTATAGTTATTTTATTATGTTGAATCCTTTTACATTATATGAGAAAGCGATTAGTTTATAATATTATACGTATGTAAGAGTTTAAGACTAGCTTTGTTTATATATTTTAGGAAACAATTCAAACGAGTCAATCTCGAGAGTATCCGGTTTATATATTTTAGGAAACAATTCAAACGAGTCAATCTCGAGAGTATCCAAATGATTGTGCCTAATAAATTTAAATAAGTCATAAACACGAGTTTATAGCCAGCAGTGGCACCCTATTAATATTATATTAAATAATTCCTAAGAAGGCGCCAATTAGCAAAGCTCGTAATTAAGTACCTTGTCAATATTACCGAAAAGGATTGCCATGGAGGGTGCCCTAACCATTGAAACAAAAATAAAACTTCACTGCCTTTATTGATTGATGGTATTAACATTATTTTTTTATTATGACTCATTGATATTATTTAACTTCCATTGTTTTTTATTGGACTACAAAATCAACACAATTCAGCTCAAGCGACTTCTCAATAACAGTAATTACGCTAAAGCATACATTTTTATATTAACCCATAAAAAGCACAACAAGACCCTAATCTCAAAGTAGTCTAACAAAAAAGGCTCCTTGATAGGTTAAATACTCGCATAAATATATTGTGATGTGATTGCATAAGGCCGGATTCAATCTTAGCCAATTAGTCTGCCAACTTTCTCGCTGCAAATTACAAACACAAATACAAAAGTGCATGTTTCCAAAACCATTTTTAAATGTGGCCAATTTAACCCTACAATCCTCACCAGACATAAGGTGTTTAAGTGTATTCCTTTGAACAACTGTCTTGTAAACAACAGAAACCAATTGCTCCTCGCATAACCATCTAAGATGAATTAAAATTGACAAAGATACAAAAAAGCTTGAGGTGTTTATAATTAATTATATATTTTATTCATGTGTTGATGGTCGATAAAAAATACATAATTGTATGTGAGGAACACAGAATACAAATGCACCCCTATTGAGTTCTTCTCTTGCGACTACGACGAGGCTTTGAAGGTGATGCAACCACTCGAAGACAATGATCGTAAACCTTTTGAGTCCGTTCAAAAAACTCTGGCACGGTCAATATGAAATTCGGTGTAGTGGCCACAAACAACCCTAAAGCATGGTAGCAAAATTTTGAAAACTTGGTGACTTCGGGACAACATGTAAACCCATAATAGATGAATGCTTGAAATTAAGTAAATAGAGAAGAACCCATTTGGTAAAATATAAAAACTCTAACATAAAGTATTAAAACACGCATAACTGGATAAGGGGAATTTAGGGTCGTGTATAAGAAAGACAAAAAGATGAGGTGACTAAAGTAAAAATGTATGAACAAGTGAGGGACAAGAACAAAAAAAAATCTACGAAAACCTGTCAGCCTTAGGAAGAGAAGGAGGGCTAATGGTAAAATGGAAGAAAGGAAAAGAATAAGCCATTTTCTCTCTTCAACACCTCCTCTCAAAGAGAACAAGTAGAGGAAACACGTTCAATCAAATCCATAAGAGAAAATAAATAGTTGAGGGAAGATTAAACACACAAAAACCAAACAAATCTTGGAAGAAAAGGAGAGGGGGCTGGCGGTAGCAGAAGAGAGTGAAAAGAGACGAAAAGATTTGAGGGACAAAGTGTTTGGAGAGGCAGAAAACATAGCTAGGAACAAACCTAACATCCTACTAGCCAAACTTCTAGTGTTTTGGGTAAGTTCTATGCAAAAACATTATCTCTTATATTAGAGTTCTTGTGGAATTTTTCTGGGTAGATGGAAGGTAAGTATAAAGTGTGAAGGGGAGATGAAGAAGGCTGGATAATGTTTTAGAAAATGAAGAACAAAATGACTAAGATAAGGCTAGAAATCCTTTGGTCAGACCTGAAATTAGTGATGGTGGAAAACCTTTTTTATGCTAAATTATGCGTGCATATTAAAATAACAAGTGTAAGATCATACAAGAAAAAATGATGTGTTAAAACTCAAACACAAACAAATTCTTAAGATGAAGTTTATTTTTTGAATGATTGAAATCTCATGTGTGATTATTGATGTAGAAATGATATTCTATATGTAATAGTGATAAAAGAAGGGAACAAATACATGAAAGTGATAGTTTATTTGTTGGACATACATAACTAAAAATTCTGGATAGTGTTGTTAGCTAACGTGTGACCAGAAATTGACCTAGCTAAAGGTAGAATTTGGGATGTTTCCCTTCGTGACAATTGTTGTATTGGACGTTAACTTTTAAATGGGACTAGAATCACCTAAATCAAAGCTATAGAACTTTAGATATTGGTAAAAACCCAAAGATAGGTTAGCTTGGAAAATTCTAGGCATAATGTGCACCAGATCTTAAATTGAAAATTTATGTTTACAACTAAGAGAATTTCGGGTAAATGTCTTATAAAAAATATGTTCAGTGATGTTAAATGCCACATGGAATAAACCTTAATCCATTTGGAGTTACAGAACTCTAAATATGGATAAAACACTAGGGAGGGGTCAGGTTGTACGTTAGAGGACAAACCCGCATGTCATGTATTTCAACGAATTTAAGTGTGTAAATGGTAGAACTGGGTTTAACCTTCTTCATCAAAGTTATGTAATTGTTTCTTAGTATATTAAAGAAATAAACCCCAAATAAAATTGAGTTCTACAACTCTAGTGGGGGGAGAAACTCTAAACAACGTTCTAGTGTACTTATCATGTATTATTTGAACATAATGAGTTTTGATATGAAGTTAAAAGAAGTAATTCTTGTGTAAAGAATGAGTATATAAACTTGTTAAAGAATATATTGATGGGAAAGTATTCGTATAGTTTAGGAGGAACACTGGGTATACGATCTTTTATCTGAGAAGCTAACTCGACCAGAGAAGGAGATAAGTAAAATCTTGTCTATAATGAATGAAGTCAAATTTGAATTTTTGAATTTATGATGAGTACTGAAACATGAAAGTAATATGGATAAATTATGAATAATGTAAGATTGATGTAATTGAAATACTTTCATAATGAGCGAAGGTCCAATGTGGGAATTGTTTTTGAAGTTATAAGAAATCGATGACTTTTTCTAATTGCGAAGGTAATTCAAATTCATTGGTTTCAAAACTTCAAAAACAATCCCAACATTGGCTTTGCTCATTGTGAAAGCAATTAAAATTCATTGGTTTTCAAGACCTCGGAAACAATCGCACATTGGACTTCACAATAATTAGAAACATTAATTTATAAAGACTAGTATAGTAATGTCGCTGTAAAGATTTTGAGTGATTTTGCATGTTAGTTGATTTACGAGTATGCATATATGTTCTACATAATTACTGTGAAAGACATAATCATCTTTCATGAGAACTCCTATAATTAGGCGATAGATGGACTCCAGAACTTCTGTTGTACATGTAATAGATTTTGTAACCAAAAAAAACAACTCTTTCCTTCATAATGATGTTATTTCGACTTATGTATGTCTTATATAATTAAGTCTTTAGACAAATATCTTAAGTAAGATGATAACTAAGTATTTTTCATAACTAATTTCTATGCACATTTAGACTAATCTACTCTCTCTCTATCTCTGTCGACACACACACACACACGTCTTAGGATCAACATATATGATTGATTTAATAGGTTCTCTTTTTGTCTAGCGCATGTTTTGAGTTATATTTTTTTGAATGTATATGACACTAATACTGAAGAATGAAATGTATATATGATGTTGAGAATGATTCTAAGGTCGAGATGACATGAAATGGGTGCTAATGTGAATGACTTATGTGGTTATAAAGACTTTGAAATGTATGCAATTATCGATAACTTGGTATGCCTAATTATAGGGGAAACTCTTCCGCAGTGAACCTTGCATGAATCTATGATGTGAACCTCGTGATCATGTGGTCATGCAACCCAAAATCAAGATTGGGATCTAATCCTGAAAAGCCGAAATAGATTGATATGAGTGTGACAAAATGGAAATATGCCCCAAGGAACCAACATTATTGGAATGAAGTAGAATGATGCCACGAAGCCAGTTAATCTTTGATAAGTTAGATTTAGTTCGTTCAAGAACTGAAAAATGCAAGAATCATTCTCACACATTAAAACTAAAAAAAATTCAAAAGTAATATTCATCAATGGCTGCCAAAATTTAGGTCACATGAGTTTAAATAGTTCTTAAAAAATTAACCTTAATGGATCTACCCTAGTGAACTTATTTGGCCCACTTACAAACCGACAAAAAACCTTAAACAAAAAAACCCATAACCAGAACCAAATAAATCTTGGATCTTGGTTGAAAAAAAGTATTAATTAAGCCCAAACAAGCATTGGATTGTAGCTAACAAAGTAAAATAAAGCCCATAATATTAAATCTATGTTCTGTAATGAGAAGAAAAGAAGGAAATAAAATATTACGGAACTGATTCAAAGTATATTTATAGTCTTCCATGCAGCCTATTAATTCTAGAAACAAAAAGAAAAGGTAGCCACTCATGTTGTTTTCAAGTTGTAATAGGATTCTTTTGTTTCATTTGTTGTCCCCACCTCATGGCCAAAATAAGGTTGGATTGGACTTTTCTTGCACATGGATAAGATGTACTATAGCCTCCTTTTAATACTCCAATGAACCCTTCAAATCTAACTTGGTCAAAACATCAATGCATTCAATGTCTTTTTCAATGCTTTTATCTTGGACCGAGTCATTGAACCATTTGGAACATGTAATAGGTCTTTGTTAGTGTTCACTATACCATTTGGAATATGTAATGGGTATTTGCTACTGTTTTTAGGCTGGTCCACATCAATCTGGTTTTAAAACAAAAATTACCATGTTTTTCTTACGTTATGATTGATGTGTTGTCCCGGTATTTTGGATGTTACAATGTGGTATCAAAGCCCTAGTTAGGGTTCTAGGAATGATGTGGTGATAAAATGAAGTGCAAATAAAATGATTATTATTTGAGATTATTAATAGGAAGCTAAATGTTTGTTTCAGGATGGTACATACAACTAGAAGGGGCTCCACCTGTAGCACCACCAGGGATATCTCTTATATTGCCAGACCCTGCTTCTTTTGAACAACTGGTCAAAGCTATTATGCTAGGTATAATAGGGCTACAAGTCCAACCAGTCAAGAGACCACTCACATCTTAGTCCTTTGGGTCAAGAACATGAAGGATATAGGATGTCTACTATTTTTAGGGGACAAGGATGCAAAAGTTACTGGACAATGACTTTGAAAGATAGGAATAACTTAATTAGATTTTGGTGCCTAAAGAAATGAGAGTGAACCATGTGGTACAACTATTGGCTGAAAGCGCTCAGACATGGTTAACTGCAGTGAGGAACCGTAGTGTGGGGGAAACAATTATATGGGCTGATTTCTACAAAGTTTTAGATCAGATCAGATACTACTCCCAACAACATCAAAGATGAAAGGAACAAGAGTTCTTAGGGTTGAAGTAGGGAACCATGACTATGGGACAATATGAAAGACGTTTCCAAGACCTCACCACTTTTTCCATTGCAGTACTACCTACAGAATAACACCGAATTGAAAGGTTTTAGGATGGTCTCCAATGAGAATTGAGAAAGAGATTGTTAACTTTCCAACCTTGCACCATGAGGGAGTTGATAGAGGTGGCCCAAACTTTATAGTTAGTACTAAATAAGGAACAACCTCACACTAGGAGATAAGAAGGAGTGGAAGGCATGAAAAGAAAAGAGCATATTCCTGGCTTAAACATACCTTTTTTCCCAAGAGAAGCGGTGGGAAAACCCAAGCATAGAGTTATAAAAAAAAGGGATAGCCTTTCCACCGAGGGGGATCTTCAGGCAGGTATGCTCAATTAGGCCGAAGTGGATACAAGACTGGTGGTGGTAGAACAGGGCCGGCTCGGGGTTGTGTGTCA
>CM027587.2:11877666-12064590 GCA_015852605.2 Populus deltoides
GAGATGGTAGGAACAAAGAAGAAAAAACAGAGTAGGAGACGGAGATCAAATTGTTTTTTTTTTTCTTTTTTTGTAATGATGTATAAAACAAAATGATTATCACTATATTTTATTTAATTAATGATGAATAAAATATATGAATGTTCATTTTATCTTTAATATATATATATTTTTATTAAACTTATATATATTTTTAAAAAATAAGATATTATTTTTCTTTTAGTTTAATTTACATTGAGTTTTAGAAATTAATAATAGTTTAATAGTCATAGTTATAAAATCTAGATCGACTCGGCGTTGCCCTGGACCCAAGCAACTCGAGTTTTAAAGCCGAGTGCAATTTAAAAAAAATCAAGGAAGGATTGACTCAACTTAGCCCAAAAAACCAGGGTCAATCACCATTGATCAACTATAGGTAAAATTCGGTCAAAACTTAAATAAAAAACTCATTGATTTAAAAATAAAAAAATAAAGTTGTTCAAAACTACTTTATTTTGATCTTTTGTTAAAAAAATAGGGTTGAGTGAGTCAACACTCCTTACTCCTAACTTAAGCCTTGCTCCAAGTTAATTTTTGATTAGGTTTTAAACTATAATAATAATTATTTTTATTTTCATATTCTTTAGTTGAACAAGTTTAAAATTGAGAGTTTTTTTCTGAGGAATATTTTAGAAATAAAAATAGTAAATAGTTTCTCGAGACAAGTCCCTTGTGTATCTTTTATTTTGAAAATATATAAATTTATTTTAAAATTATTTAAGATATAGATTTATTTTTATATTTTTATTTCTGTCTTTTCAACTAAATATTTTTTTTTATTATCTCTATCTTTCTTCTTTAAAGATAATAACTAAACACTCTCTATGCATAGTTTAATCAAGATGTAATTAATCATTAAACAAGATTTTGTAAGCATTAATTCTACAAGCTTTTGGTGTGATCATAGCTTAATACCAAACAAATGATCCTCCAGAGGATATCGTTCCAAATAAAAAACAGCTACTGATTAGGTTATCTAGCTAGAATGACTACAATATTACATTGTTTATAACATGATCCGAAGATTAGTTATTTCATCGATCATATCATTATGTGCTTCATATGATAATTAAACTATGATAACTTTATGAGCTGCATCATATATATTATGGTTTTTTTTAGATGAATGTATTTTTTAGATGAAACCGGACTTTTTATAGATTCTAACTACAATATGGTTCTCTCTCTCTCTCTCTCTCTCTCTCTCTCTCTCTCTCTCTCTCTCTCTCTATATATATATATATATATATATATATATATATATATATATATGTATGTATGTACATTGTTGGAGATCATATATAATTATTTGATTGCGGTGTCCGTGCAGCCTGTGTTGATTGTAGGGAAGAGTTGTAATTAATTTTTCTTTCAAATAATATGTTAGAAAATTTGTTTTAAAATCATGGTTAAAAGCCATATTTTAAGCCAAAATTAAAACCAGTTGGATTGTCTAAACTATTAAAAGTTGTTCTTCAACATAAATTATGAATAACTAAAAAATTGGTCTCAAGAAATTCTTAATTGAAATGTTTTTTTTAAAACCTAAAACCTTCAATCCCGCATAAAAAAAGAAAGATTGTCTTATACTTTGCATATTGAAAAGTTGAAGGGTCATACATGAGCATAAACAAAGTAGAATGAATGTAATTAGCCAACAAATGCATGGCTCAAGTTTGGGGCTTCATACCGAGGACTCTAAGTTAGGGTTTGGGTTTGAGTTTATTTTCTGCTAACTTATTTTGGATTTAGATTTAGATTTATTATAATTTAATTATTTGATCAATAAATAATTATCTTTTTCAACTCATTTATATATTTTTTTGTTGGGTTTCCAAATATCATATACACAACGGAAACAATAAAATAAAATTATTTAAGATTTCCTAGGATTCTATTAGACACATCGAGTTGTTTAAAGGCTAAGTAGTTGAAAACCACAAGTCGTCCAATATTTCGGCCTCCAACGATAATCTATATGAACCACTAGTATAGCTTATTATTTATAGAAAAATCTGAAAAACCTCATAAATTGATAAAATATCAATTTTTCCCATTGAATAATATCCATATATTAATTCAAGATAATTTTAGAAATTAACTCAATCAAATCCTTACTTGATTTTTATAGGTCTAAAAATATAATCCTTATATTAATTATATTCTAGTCCTTAATTTATAAAAAATATTTTAATCAAGTCATACTTAATTAAATCATCCCTGTTTAATTTTTGATTAATAATTCTCATTATTTGTGACCCATTAGATTCCTAGTATGTTGACTCAAATATAAATTATAATTAAATAGAATAGAATTAATTAATTTATTATTAATTCAACAATCGATTAATTGTATTTGAAGATCAGGTGCATTATCTAACAACATGTCATGATCTTCCAAATACTAGAAAAGTCATTAGTATTTCACTTAACCTTTCAGTTAACAATTTCTCCATGTAATAAATATTCTTTCATCAATAATATTCTAATTTAACAATAAAGCATAAAGAAAGTCTGTCATGTTAAATCATGTTTATTTTCTATTTAATAATCATTTATCATTTGAATAAAATTTGAAACTCTTTTCAAATTTCATTCAATTTTGGCAAAGAATTTCCAGTCAACACTATTTGAGAGCAGATGAAACATTTCATTTAATTCACCTAGGATAATAAATCTTCTCTTGATCACTCAAGTGCCTTCATATAGTCCATGTTATACCAAATGTGCGCCTTTAATGACATCGATTAAGATAACATGTAACAGGATCAAAGAATAACATTATCTATATAAAATAATTTAGTGATCTCAAGTCTAAGTATCACTTACATAATTGTCAAGTTAGCCTTTCCTTAGACATATGCAATCTCTTCATAAGAGATTCTTATGCGAGTTAGTTCACTTATGATAAACACCTATATATTAATTTTAGGTATCCCTTATACCTCAACCGTATGAGAACAACCGCTTCCTTTCATAATGTAAAAAACATAATATGTTTGAGATATTACGACTCTTAAATACTCTAATAAATAGTATTTAAGAGAGCATCGACTTAGAATAATTTTATAATTTTCTTTGCAAAACATTTGTGTTCCATGAACTTGATCTTTATCTAGATTCATAAATCAAATATTGAATTCATTAATCTAATATTATATGAATATTAAGATAAATTAAGTTATTATTAATAATAAATATGTATTTACATGAATATAATAATACCACGTGTAACCAACTGATTGACTATAAAATATATTAAACTAACAATCATCCACTTGCATAAAGCTAATTGCTCATGTATAGAATACTATATTGCTTTATATAACATTAATGTTTTTGCATGGATAGTGACTTAGTAGGAGGATCTTCTAGATTCTCTTCGATGGATACTCTCTCTTTATCTTTATATCTTTTATTTAATTGATTTATCAAATCAAATAGAATTTCTTAAATACTTATTTGGATAATTGATGAGACCTTGGTTTCTTTACTTATGCAATGGCTCCATTGTTATCACAATACTTGACAATTGGATCAACAATGCTAGGAACCAACCTAGTTTATTGATGAACTTCTTAATCCAAACAACTTTTTTGTTTCCTTAAACATGGAGGTGTAATTTTATTCAGTTGTAGAATCAATTGTGCTCTCTTCTTTGGAACTCTTCTAACTGAAAGTATTACCATTTAGAATAAAACATATATTGACTAGTATTCACTATTTTTCCAATATTTTATTGAAAAAATCTTGATTCAAATAATTTTGAACTTCTAGTTTATCTTCTTCATTAATGGATTCTATAGCCAAGAATGAGAAACCATTTCCATCATATCTCTCTTAATCTATGTCTTAGAATACATGTCTTTTGAGGGAGGTGTTTTATGCAAAATAGATAAGAATAAAATCTTAGATTCTTCCATGTTAAGCTATTTTAGCATTTAGTCTGCATGTATGAATTAAGACAATATAAACAACCTTCTAGATCTATCTTTATATCTAATATATAGGTTGCTTCTTCCAAATTCTTTATCGAGAGATTCATGGACAACAAAAACTTTATTGATTAAAGTAAAAGATATGTCGTTTCTTAACAATAATATGTCATTTACATATAATATTAGAAAAACAACACCACTTCCACTAACCTTTTATAAACACAAGGTTTATCCATTTTTTGATGAAACCAAATATGTTGATTATACCATCAAAATTGGATATTTCTACTCCTTAAAGCTTGCATTGTATATTTATACATTGCCTTTCATATTAGCTTTACTCTTAAAGATCCATTTAGATTCATTAGGTTTTATCCCTTTAGGTGGATCAAAACAGTTCTGAACATGGTTAGTATATGAAATCCAAACTTCAAGTCATTTCTTGGAATAAATATCATATATTACTTTCAAGTTATTGATAAGCTCATCAATTATGAGCAACATGTCATTCACAACTTCCATAAGAGGTCTTTATGTCATTAGAGAATCTCATTTATAGTGATTTTTATTTCTTAAGGTTCAGGCTGGATGTAGTGTTCTAAAAGGTATAGAAAATTTCATTCTTTTTTAGATAATCCTTAAAATATTTGGTCAAAATATTAAGCATTTCGATCCAATCAAAGTTTCTTAATACTTATTCCAATCTGTATTTTAATTTTATTGCAATTTATATTGAACCTGGTTATATTAAATTCAAGTATATACAAACCATTTGTATAATAATAGGATCTATAAAAACATGATTATTATAAAAGAACAATATTTTTCTCAATAATAAATTTAAATTCATTTAATACTAAATAAAATGAAAACAATGTCTTAAAACACTGGAACAAAATAACAATTATAAAGTTATAGTATCAACTCATTAGGCAAAACAAAATAACTAACTCCTATAACTAATGCATAAGTAGTTCCTATAGCTAGTGCAGTAACCCCTGCTTCATTACTAAGTTGTAGATCCATTTTGTCTTTAGCTAATCTTCTAGTTTTCTTTACCTCCTACATGTAATTGCAAAAGTGAAAACAACATTTGGTATCCAATACCAAAGAACTATAGTGCAAAGTAGTAAGATAGTTTTCAATGATAAACATACTTGAAGTAGAAGCTTCATTAACCTTCTTTACCTTCACGGTTGCAAGGTATTCCTTGCAATTCCTTCTCTAATGTCCTTCATTACTATAATGATGACACATGCCCTTATCTTTCTTAATGTCCCAGTAGGTTTGTTTATTTTAGAGACAACATTCATATTCTTTTTATCCTTTTTCTTAGACATTCTAGAAGATTGAACTAGAAGAACTGGCCTTTTGAGTAGTCTTAAGCATATTAAATAATTCTAGCAATGTACTAGCCATCTTGTTCATGTGATAGTTTATAATAAATTGCGTAAAGCTTTAGGGTAATAATTGCAAGACCAATTCAACACTTAACTTATGATCAATGACAAAAAACCTAATTGGCCCAATATTTCAATATAACCAATCATTTTTCAAAACATAGGTGTTCACCAAAGAACTTTATGTCATCTTACAGCAAAATAATTCCTTAGAGGTCTTATACCTCTCAGTCTTATTAGCCTAATCAAACAATTCTTCGAGATACATAATCATAGTATGAATATCCATATTCTCATACTTCCTTTGAAGTTTAGGTGAAATATTTGATAACATCATACATGCAGTATGTTCATCGTCATCAACATGACGTTGATATTCATTTCTAACTTCTTCTTCAGTATCCTTAACATGGGCATTTGAATTTAGATTTTCTAGAAAAAAAACAACTTTTTTTGTCTTGCTTGAGAACAATTCTTACATTTTGGTGCTAATATAAGAAATTTGGTCTAATCAATTTGTTAGCATCAAGTATGCTTTGTAGGGATATGTTACTATTCATTTTAATATATCAAACTATTTAAATAAAGATATAAAGTATTAGTTTTATGCATACATATTTGAATTTCAAATTTAGATAAGGTCTTTAAATCTAATTTGATCTTTCATTATTTTCTTGCAAATTAATAGCCCTTCCTATTAATTCAGGAAATCTTGCTTAGATTCTCCTAGTGGGCTAGGATCTTATTTAATTTATTCAACCTTGAGTGACTCAACAAATCAAAATAAATTCAATTAAATAGATAACATAGTTTATGAATCATATCTCTATGTGACTCATAGTTTATCAATCATGTTTTTAACCTTATATCATCATGAGTGACTCATTTGAATCATATAGGTTAGATAAGTAGAACCTAATTTTATAGCATTAAACATATTTGATTAACGATAATCTTGAGTGACTCAACAAGTTATCCATGAATAAAACTATGACTTCATATATATAAAATTAGAAGGCGATTATTCATGTTATCAACATGTACTTAATATATTGATGAGAGATTTATTATCAATTAATTAGGTTTTATACATAAAATGGCATAACATGTATACATTTCATACACAACAATTTATATATAAGCATACACCTCTACCATGTCATTCTAATTAGACTATTATAGATATATCTAAGCTAATTTTCTCAAGCCATTGAAGGGAATTAGATGGTCAAATCCTAGGTAGTTGTACCATCTCTTCATAAATCCATTGTAAGCACCTCGATTGTAGCCTTTATCGCCATTTTTTTTCATCTTAAATTATATAATAATTTTCTATCTGAATTCCCATGTTTCTAAATTACATAAAATTTATATAATTAATTAAGAAACCTTGAGATATATTGAAGGGGAATTAGATGAGGAAATAATTACAACCCAAAAGAAAAAATAAAGATAAGGCAGGACACACAGGCCCTATTTAATAAAAATTACAATTATTTAACCATCAAATAAAAGCACTATCACATTGGTCTTTAATGTTTATAATCAACCATCATGCATAAAACATTTTAATATGCATAATGAAAAATATATTGCACGTTATTCTAATTATTGGCTTTATGTGCAATTTAAAAGTAGATTTCTAACACTTAGAATTAGTCAATCAAATCCAATTTGATAATTTCCTAAAAAAAAAATTTCGGCTTAAAAAACTCATTAAACTAGAAAAAATATTTAATGAAACCATTAATTAAATAAATCCTAATCCCATTAGGATATTATAAAATTAAAAAAATGAATTAAACAATTTAATTCATTCCTAATCCTATTTGAAAAATTAATTCTACAATTAATTTAATTTAGTGTATAAAATCTAAACTTTATTTATAGAGGGTAAATTCATAATTTACCTTAAGATCCTAAATTGTAATGACTTTATTTATGAGGTTGAAATTGTATGCGAAATCATCTAACATATTGATTTATCTTAGGTTAAAATATCATGGAAATCTAATTTTAGAAAGTCCCCAGGTTAAATACTATCAGTGTATGGGCAATTATAAAACATAAAACATTGAGGGAAAAGTTAAGTAAGGGCATAATGGTAACTTAGCCCACCATTTAACCCCAGTTACTATTTACACTATTGTTCATACTAAATAGTAGTAGAAGAGAGAGAGAGAGAGGCTCCCTCTTAAGTCTTCTTCAAGAACATCATGATAGTTCTTCCAATAACAAAAATTATAAGCTTTGAATGCATGTAAGTAATTTCTTATAATTTTTGGTTAGAGAAACAAGCTTAGATTGACATTGCAATGAGAAGTAGAGCTTGAGAAACCAAGTGTAAAGTTAAAGGAGGAAGAACACATAATATCATAGTTATGATTAATTGAAGTTTTGGATTTATATTGCACAATAGTGGCTGAATCTTTCTTCATAGTCATAGGTGGTTCCTTTTTGTTCCCCATGGTATTTGATTTTAATAAGGCAATTCTTTCTTATAATTTAGCTTCCAATTAGAAAAGAAACCTGAATTGCCTTATTGGTATATACTATCATTTCTTTTCAACTGCCTTTTTTATATTGTTAATCATGTGAACCATATTCTGTATCTCAACATAATATCCATATTCTATATCTTAACATAATGTTATAACTCAACCTTATTATTCATCTCTCTATTCAAACAATTCAAAAACCTTGTCACTGTAGCCTTTTTATCCTCCACAATATTAGTTATAATCATAGTAATCTCTATCACCTTGTGGTAATCCTCAACACTCTTAGATCCTTGAGTCAAACTCTGCAATATTTGAAGTAGTTCTTTATTATAATATCTAAGAACAAGTATTTTTCTCATGATTGCTTTTGTCTCATCCCAAGTCTATATGGGTCTTTCTCTATTCTTTCTTCTACTTTAAGCAATTTTATCCAACCAAATAATAACATAGTCAATAAACTCATTAACAATAAGTTTTACCTTTTTTTTCTTATAGTATCAGTGACAATAAAAAATTAACTCTCCTTTCTTTCCCCATAACAAAAATGTGCTTCAAAATTGTTTTTCCCTGAAAAACAAGAATCTTTATCTTAATACTCCTCGAATTTATATCCAAAACATCATGAAAACTACCTTGTTGGTTTGCTCTCTTATGGTCAAAATGTATTTATGGCCGAAATCCCTTATACTTATGGTTTCTATACTGCTAAAACCTAGCATTATAATCATGATCAAAATCCTCGACCCCTTATCTATATTTTCAGCTATAGATTTTTCTGAAGGTGAAATAAGTTGTCTCATAAGCCTTCTACCCTCATGACCTCTATAGCTTGACCCATCTTAAAGGCTAGCTACCTCAATTCTCAATGTATCCATCTCATTCATAACCTCTCAAAACCTTATATTCATCAACTTCAATTATTATTGCATGGCCAAATAACCCTATTTTGGATTATTCTTATCCTTTGATAGTGATGATCCACTTTTAGTTGACATCCATAAGATCTCAAAATCATGTTAGTAGCATGAGAAATATATCCTTACACACTCTGTCATATGTGTACACTCTCCTAATGTTTCATACAATTGTTTTGGCTTTTCACTATAATAAGTTCATCTTTCACCATTTACCACTCAATCTAAAAACTTCTAGTTCTTTAAGGAATTAATTCACAATAAATCAGAAAAATTAACAATTTAATAGTGTAATCCAAAATAATATAAAGACTTAAGAAACAATAAAAACTAAAAACTATCAATATGAAACTACGAATACAAAATCGCAAATAGTAAAGCGAATTTGTGCGAAATATGAACAATATAAAGACATAAAAAAATTACAAAATTAAAAGGACTAATTAAATAAGATTTAAATAATCAAACTAAGCAAAAAACTACTTTTTTATTGACTTAGCTGAAACTATATATATAAAAAAGAAGCAAATATTGATGCAAAACTATAGTCTTTTTATTTGTTAAATTTAGTTTTTTTAAAAGGAATTTTAAAAAAATTAAATTAAATTAATTGATTAAATATAAGTATGAGATGTTCACTTCATAGTATTTTATTTAGTTTGCTTTATGGGTCGCTGCTCTAACGGTTTATACATCCTCTTTTGATGTCATTGTTCAGCCTTTCATAGTGGTGCTAGAACCATCTGAGTGAGCTCTTTCTAGTGGTGGGATAGTGTCATAGTGAGGCAACGATAAGTTTTTAATAGGCTTTTTTTTCTTCTCTTCCTGAGTATGATATTGGCAAGTAGCTTATTTTATATTTATAGGTAATTATAGCCAATTTCTTTGTTGGTTATCCATTTTTTTTATATTATTAAATTAAAGAGCTTATTGAACCAAGTTAAGTCAATAATCTTGATCTTAGATTTTTCTTGCTTTTTTAAGAACATTACCATCATCTGAATATCATTTTTTATTTTAGAAAAAAATTTAAAAATTGATCCCTCTATCTAGTCATATACTAAGATATTGTTTGTCTTAATTTGCAGTTGTGCCATGCTTTTTAATAAAATTGAATTATTTTTTAATTTTGATTTTATATATATATATATATATATATATATATATTGTTTTGATATTAATATAAAAAATACTCTTTTTAAAAAATTATATATGTTATTTTAATAATTAACAGTTACTAGGAACTCCTATACTAGGGGCTTTTGCTTGACGTCAGCAAAGCATATCAAGTAACATTAAGCTAGGTGGTGAGTAAGCAAAGAATATTTTAAAAGCTTGGAAATTTGGGAAAGCAATAAAGAGATAGAGATAGTGTCAACTGTCTCCCTGAGTCAACAAGGGAAAGCTAAAATGACTTCATGAAAATCTAAGCGTAGTTGAAGCCTCATCCCATTTTAGCATAGTTATATGTAGCGCAAGTTTGAGTGATCTTGCTGGCCTAAGGGTATAATGGAAGTGAAATTGTGGTTGCGCGCACTTTAGTATACTGTGCTGATCCATGGAAAAGAAAGGCAAAAGCAAGGAAATAAATTAAAGTTGGAAAGGACTCGCTTTGAACTTGGGCGTTGCATCTATGCTGTTAAAGAATACGCATCAGGTTCTTATCTGCATATATAAATAATTATGTAGTTCTTGGAGATTTGATGCTTAAAGGGACCGTAAATTATTTCTGTTGGAGAGCCTGTCTTTCGTAGAATCTTGTGTCAGAATTTTGTTTTCCCGAGCTGTTCTTTTGTGTTATTTTCTACACTGGTTGAATCCAAAACTGTGGTGGCGGCTCCCTAAATGTTAGCAGCAGTTACTCCTACAACATTCCTGGGACGACCACCTCATAAAACCAGGTATTACAACGATGAGTAATCACATGAACAAACCACACACTCGCTCAAATAAGGGAAGGGAAAGATTCTTAAGCTTCTTATATTTTAAGAACATCATATGCTTACATGCACCATGTAGTTAACATTGCAAGAGAACCCATCTCAATTCAAATACATGGCTGTGCTTCTGGAAATTAAAGTTCCTTGGATCAATGCCAACCCAAGGCTTATTATTGATCTAAAAACTGAAAGAAAAAGAAAGTAATTGCGGAGAGAACAAGGTCATAAGCAGTGAAGAGAGAGTCATTTTTGTTAATATCCACCACCTGGAAACATGGAAAAACAAAATTCTTAACGTTAGTGATCAAAGCGAACCCAGCAATTTTCATATGCTAAGGAAGAAAGCACCGGATTAAAAGTGACAGGAGATATAATCTTCGTACCGTATTCCCTGGGTGTTCTGCATCTATAGCATTCCATCCTGCTAGCATAGTTATGGACTCCACATCCCGATCTGTCAAACAAAAGTGCGTCCGTCCATATTAGATAGTGCTTTGTTATGTGGTTTGATTTTCCAACCAGATACAAAATTAACATGAAGTAGTTTTTACTCGTGGAATAGAATATTCAGCATGGCTATATATGCAAATATCGAATAATATTTGATAAGAGAAAGGCAGTAGGGTATCGTGAAACTATAGTGACATTCTGTCACCAATGAACAACCCAGCGCTCCTTTCTGTTTTTTTCTTTTTAAGTAAAACTATGCAACAGTTACTGTGCATCTTCAAACAATCTTTTATGTTTTCAGTCAAAAGCAAAACAGCCATCGTTCCGAATGCTATAGTCAGTGCGAAATGAAGGAAAATCATAATGATATTATCAAGAACGTATCATCCCTGAGGCATATCATGATATTTGTGCAATTACAATGTGAACTCACCTTTTGCAAATCCAATCACCAGTTTTCCATCCAGGAGGATCACTTCCATCGGATGCATACCCACCTGCAGCATGACCGCTTTTTAATGTACCACAGCTGTAGCAGCTTGACCGGCTAGCATAGTTGTGAGCGTGGCAATTAATGGCAGTACAGTACCAATCCCCAGCCATAACCTTTGTCGCATTGCATATGTAGGTTGCTGGATCAGGGCCGCCATACTTAGGGTACCCGCAAAGCTGGCACGTTTCCCGTTTTTTGAAATTCAGGTGCTGGCATGCGCTGCACATCCAGTCTCCTCCGGCTGTCAAGCTCATTGTATCTAACCTGATGTTTCATTTAAAGAAATGAGTAACAGATCTCTTATGTTTCCCAATCATTATTATCACAATTGGTCGACCTACACTCTTCTTCATCTGTTATGAATAATGACCTTATGGGCCTAAAATGTAACGATCTTCTTATTGTTCCAATATATATATATACCGCACGTCTAACAAATTTTCTTAAAATGTTTTACCAGTCCGTCGGTGTGCTTATCAATCCTTCAACCCTAAGACTAAATGAACATGCTTGCTGACAATTAGACCTTGATCATCAGGTTCCTCGACTCTTACTTGATTCGAGTGGGTAAAACTTAAGTGCATTCCAATCTGATGGTAAACATCCTATATAGAAGTGCAGTTCTAAGGTCATAGTACTAAGCTCCCTCCCGCTCAGCTAGGAATAAATCGATTTTAAGAACCCACACTACTTTGATTACGGAAGTCTAGCTTCTTTCTAAAACATTCGATCCTATGACATGCACCAAATATCGCCGGAATGCCTCACCACAGGGCCCAACCCGGAATATTGCAGCTATACATAAAACCTCATGTTTTTTGAGATGAGGTACAAGTGGTCGTTTACATATTAAATCTCTCAAGGTTTATAAATATAGAAAGGAGGCAAAAACTGAAGAAGCTAACCTTTTCCCGAGTTGAAGGCTTGGATCTTGAACAACACTGGCAGAAGCGTAGCACTGTTTATTTAGTAACTGTGCAAGATTGTCAATATAGCTGGTGATTTTTCTGCTTGGGTTGGGAGGCTTTATATACTTGTTCAGCCATGCCCCCGCCTGTGGGGAAATTTGATGGTATTTTTTCCTTATCATTATCTGCTTTTTCTTCAGATAGTATTCCAAAATGTTGACAAGAAATTTAGAGATAAGCCTGCTCGTACTTGTGTCTATTCAATTATACTCGTGGGCAGTCTCTGGGAGGGGCTCAAAAGGTGACAGCCAACAGGTCAGTACGTGGACACTTACATTTTTTCAAGTAAAATTTCTCTAGTTATACCCTCCCTTTAAAGGATTCCCGAAACTTTATTGTCACATACTTAGAACAATTTGAACTATTATTCCTTCTTCATATATTCATTTTACTAGAGGTTTTATGAGGGGTAGCTGTTATTTGAAAGGTGCATATAACGCCATGATCGAGTAACTCATTGGCCTCACTGGATAAGAATCGTTCTTATTCACTCACATGGCTAAGAAACTTAAGTTGGTTACCCAAATGCCAATATACACAGAATTTTCATTATTCCCAATAAATGTTGAGCTTAGGTTTGAGGTGTGTCTGGATATAGTAAGATTCTAGTACTGATCATGCATATAATAGAGGATTTTCTAGTTGTTCTGGGCTACACAAGCATATAAATTGTGGGATTAGCGAGAGGTATGCTTGCACGTGAGTAAAATTCTTCCAAGGTTAAATTGCAAGACTTTCGTTGTTAGAAAACAAATTCAATTCTCCGGGAAACAACAAGGATCAAACAAGAAAATACAAGTCAAATTCAATTATTCCCATCATAAATACCCACTGGCAACCGTCGAATCCAAATTAACTTGGAAAGGTGTGGCAACAAGGCAAAAAATCACGGTTTCGTGCGTCTTGGATAAACTCTATGGGTACTTTAATTTGTTCTTAAAAAAAACAAAAATAGTAAAAGTTATATATTATCTACGAGTTTTTAATTGGCAATTAAGTTTATTGTTTACTGATAAATATAGGAACAATTTCATTTATATTCCAATAAATATAATTAATTTGTCTCTCAAGATATGCGCTTTATATATCTTTCTATTTTTCAATTATATACATTTCTTTTTTAATTTTGTAATTCTCATTGCATTATTTACTAATTTATTGATGGTCTTGTTTGTTATTTTCTTATCATAATTATCCTAAGTTTTCTTGGGTTGTTTCCATAAAAAAACATCTATAGTTCTTTATATTGTTTATTATTCTTTATATTGACTATAAACATGCGAAGTCTATATTCTTCTGATCACAATATACTTTCTCCTTCTAACATATTAAATTGATAAGAATATAAAAAGTATTCATTAATTATGTTGATAAGCAATTGATAATTGTGAAAGAACCATCTTAACTTAAAAACTTAAGTTGTTAAGTGAGATCCCATTATATGATTTATATTATTCTCTAATACACCCCCTCAAGTGAAAGCCCTTTGGACTTGAAACTTGCACAGACCAACATTATCTTGTGCTTAATTTTTATAAAATAAATAGGGATGGTAAGATTCGAACTCGTGACCACTTGGTCATCAAGGCTCTGATACCATGTCAAAAAACTATCTCAACCTAAAAGCTTAAACTGTCAAGTGAGGTCTCATGATATGATTTATATTATTCTCTAACAATGATCATGTATTATACAAGATGAATAGTAGCTTGTATGCATATATCACATGCCCACAAGACAACTTGTAAAAGACCTTACTCGTGTAGGTTTTATGTAGTTTTATTATGCTATTTGGCTTTTTTTTATTCTTTTTATTTTTATTATGATTCTCTCAACATATACCTATGATATATTGTTGATAGTGTTTATTAATGGATTTATTAATGAAAAACTTCAATCAATAAATATTATTACAAATAACGAAATCCATAGATGTTTTCTTTTATAATGGCTAATTTTCTAGCAGTGACATGCATACATGACCTCATATATCCAACTTGCTAAAAAAAAACCTTACTCGTGTAGGTTTTATGCAGTCCAGGCGCACATGGTTCGGTAAGAAAAGAAAGGATGGGCAAACATGTGAGATTTTGCGTCAGGAATCGGTTCCTTATAATGCACATCCATTGCCAAATTCTTTTGTTCCTCGTATTTGATTCCTTCTTTGCAATAATTCAAAAGCAACAGGGAAGATTCACGTCCAATATATGCCACCCTTTTGTCCATGCGCCCGTCCATTAACTTGAGTGTATATACATGTGCTCGTTCATTCGATTCTGTCCCTTTGACAGCCTGCCACGTCTTCTTACATGATCTCCTTGAGAGATAACCGACAAGTATTCTAGCAAAATCCTCTTTGTTTATGATCATGAGAAGAGAATGTTCCAAACAATATCTGATTGTGGCGGGCCGACGCTGGACTGAGTGGGCAGCCGAGTTGGATGGGTCAGATTATGAACAGAAGCAATAAAAAGCTCGTGACACGTTGGAGTTTAGGCTTCCTTCCTTCCCTTGGGACACCAACTGGAACATGTTCAATACTGACGTTGAGACTGAGATTTCATTGCTAAGCAAATACACTGCTACTTATGCCGTCTGAACGAAGAACGATTACAATGCTCGATCTGACGTTTAGCTTTCTCAATTTACAATGCTATGGCGAAAGTGTTGAACGCCAGACAGACAGAGACTCGCGCTGTTGCTTGCTTGTAGGCCAGGGCTCTATACTTAGGGATCCTAATCACCATTTTCAACCAGACATCTTGAATATTCTGCTCATAATAAAATAAATGAGAAAACCTTATTCAACGCCGCGCTCTTTATTCTCTGTTTGTGAAGCCTTTTAGAAGGGGGCCCTTTTTTTATTTTGAATATTCTCTTCAATATCACTACAATAATTAGCTTCAGCTAGGATTTTTTCAACCTTACAGATGAACTTGGAAGGATATGATCGTTGTTTTTAAAACAATCAACCACGATTAAGTGTTAACGTACGGCTATATATATATTAGTTGAAACTAATGAAAGAATGAGAAGAAACCCTACCGCCTTATGTGTATGCTGCTATATATCAGTTACAATTAAGTACACAACTCATATGGTAAGTACTCCTGTAATATTATAGCTCAAGTAAGAGATACAATTCTATCTATATTGATATATAACCTATACTGGAATACATTAGCTGCACTGTGTGCAGGATACATTGAAACTGATGATGGACAAGCCTCTCCAAGTTTAGGTGTCATAGTTGAGGATGAGGCAGCTTTGTTGGAATGCAAAGCTGCTATAGTTGATAATATTTCACGCTATGAATCAGGTTGAATGAGATATTTTTTTAAACATAACAAAAACTATACGGATTATAAAAAATTATTTGATATTTTAATTAATCCCAACTCATTATATTAATTTTAAAACCTTCTAATTTAACCTATTATTATGTGATAGCTGTTTTAATGTGGTCGAGTTGATTTTAAACAATTTACTTGACTATTAAAAAAATATGAGAATAAAATTAAAAAAAAATTAATAAGAAAGAAACGTCTTAATTAATATGATCTCTTACTTAACTCGAGTTTAAAATAAAAACGCATAAAAGTTATTTTAATGTGATGTAGTTGACTTAATTAGTTTAAAAAAAATACATATTTATTAAAAAAAAAGTTTGAGAATATACTTTATAAAAAGGGGAACAAAATTAAAATTAAAAACCCTTCCAATGAGTTGGGATTAATAAAAATAATTAATCCCAACTCATGCCTAAGTCAGTTTAGGTAGGAGATAGAAGTCTTATAAGGCTATGTATGTCTATGTATTTATTTGCAGAGAATATTCAAGTTTGACCGATAGAAAGAATATAATTTTCTCTTTCTCTCTTAAAAGATGACTTATTTTGGAGTTCAAGGCGAATTATATAATTTTGAACCAAAATAATTGTGTCCATACAAGAGTAATATGATCAATGTATCTACCATCTATAATTTTGAACTACTTAAAGATAAAGATCTAGTGTGACAACTACCTATTGAAAAAGCAACCCTAGTTCTGGATTTTATAAGTTATGTACTGCTAATGATGATAACAAGATCAATCTCTAGGGAATAAGTGATCACAGATTTTGCCCCATTTAACACATGCTCGCTCTCTCACACACACACATATAGTATGCCATCGGTTTGGTTTGTGGTGATTAGATTTAGGTTTAACTAGGAGGTAGTGCATTTGAGTATGACAATCAGCTATAAGTATGTCAGCCTCGTCCTAAAATTTTGATCTTCATGAAATCTCAATGAGTTTTCTATTTAAGGTTATTGTCTTGTTGGGCCTTATAAACACCCAGGTCTAATTTGATGGTAGGTGCTTTGGATTCATTATTTCAAGGCTTCTAGAGGCTCAATTCAATGATTATCATTTCAGAGAAGTATTAGACCATATGATATGCCTAGACTCAAATAAATACAAACTCTATTTGGGCATTTAATACTTATATGAGCCTCATATGGCTTTGGGATCATGTCTCCCGTAGGCCTAATTTCAAACATTGGACATGGCCATGTTTAGAGGCCATACGGACCTATTAGTTGCCTTTCAAAGCCTTTATGGTATAGCTTGAACCAATATGTTCATTATGGTGTGGCATGTCATGCTTTATTTCATGTTTAGAGGTGGTGGATGTCTTTTTGTGGACACTTTATTTTCCTCTTCACTTATAACCTAGGTGATCCTTTTAAGTTTTTTTTCGCATATCACACTCAATCACACCATGTTGTCTTTTCAATTATCTTGTTGTTTCATTTTCTCAAGTTCATCATTATAATAAATAGTCTTTGAATTTGTGACCATATGAGAGGGTATATGGTGGAAGCCTAGAGGTTGATGTGTGGGTGAGAGAGTGAAGGGCAAAGGTTGGTTCGTTTTGAAATTTTATTTGCTTATTATGGCTTATACGAAATCTCTCACTAGTAGTACACATTCAAGAGTCAAATAGGTTGAATCGTCTAGTTAGCTAAACAATATCGAAGTGGCCAACCATGTTGGTAGATCTATAAAGCTAGGAGTTTTCTTTTGTTTATATCAAAAATAAACATCTATATATCAACAAAATAAGAAAAATAATTATTCATATTTAAACAAGGAAAAAAAGATTAATCAATGATGAACAATGGAATCAACTAAGCTGGAAGAATCCTAATCTACCTAAGATAATAGTAAGTGTTGGCTAGTCAACTAGGAGTTACGATCACAGAAAAATGATGAGTTGCTTAAGTTTGGATTCAAGTTAATGACCAGAAGTTTGAATCCAATTTGGAGTGAGAATTATAGGATAAAACTAATTAGAGTTATATATTAGTCTAAGATTCATATGAGAATTAATAAAGAAGAATTTTAGCTTATATTAGGATACAATATGCCTCTTTATCTAATATAAGACACTTGTATAGAATTACAATTACATGTGTTATTAGGATTCAAATGAATCATTCAATAGTTGAAAGATAAAGTCAACCCTATATATGCAATTTTATTCCTTTAATTTATTCAACTTATCTTTCTTCTAGTATTTACATCTTTATTCATAAATTTTGTTTACTTGCTTTCTTGCTTTATTTACTAGTTTTTAATTAAATTTTTTTTCATATCTATTCTTCTTTTAGTATGGTGCTTCTTAGGATATACATACTTTTTTGTTAGATTTAAAACCAATTGCACAACAATTATAACAAAGCAAGAGAGAATTGAACTCATTTTGGAAGAGGTAAAGTGGGATATTATGAAGTGGTTCTTGGAAACCAAGCATCAAATCATCTACGACTTTACATATGATGTTGCTTATTATGAAAAGATATTAGCAAAAGTAATAGAAAATAAGCTATTAAGGAGAACTTACCTAATTAAGAATTTGAATCACATTTAAAAACTCATTCAATGACTAACTTAGGCTCTAATGGGGAGTTTAAAGTAAGACCATTTAAACTCCATGCATTAAAAATGCTTAAAAAGAGGCTAGAAAACCTAGTATCATGAAAGCAAAGTGATCTATGATAGCAAGGAATAATATTTTGATATAAAAAAACCAAAGAAATATTCAACCAGCTAATGAATAGGGGAAATCAAACTCCTTAGAAACCATAAAGTATTTTTCTACTTATTAAATCAATGGGAAAAGGTACTCCAAATGGCATGATTTATGGACATATGACAGTAACAGTTACCTTATCTTTAAGAATCAAATATAAAAGGTATTAAAATCTAATTGCATTACCTTAAAGACAATAAGATGAATGTTGATAACAATCCATTTCTCAAAGCAAAATCAATAATAGCTACCTATAAAATAGAAAAACTCTTTAATAAATGAGAATTATCAAAGGTATACCTGATCAACTATGATAGAGATTGGAGTTTTTCATGGATACTAATTTCAAGAAAAATTATAAAGACAATGATAAAAAGCAGGACATACCATCTCGTGAGGTATACAAATGTTTAGCCTAATATACCTTCCTTCCAAAAGGTGAAGACTTGGGGAAAAAAATTGAGCAAGTGATATCTAAGAAATAGGACAAAACATTTAGGCCTAAAAGACCAACTAATAATGATTAGTATAAACACCAACCATAATAAAAACCATTAAAACCCAATGATTAAAAAGATGATGACCATATCAGCAACCATCATCTCCCAGATTCAGAAAGGAGATGGAAACAAAGATAGTTGTTTAAAGTTTAATTTAGGAGAATACAACATATAAATATATTAAAAAGGAAAGGTGAAGCAAAACCATATGCCTTACCAAGAAAATAAGGTTTGGATGTTGAACATACCAGTAAAGTGGCCCAATACATGATTAAAAAAAATCATGACATTTTATAACACATCAACGATGATATTAACAAATTTTTTTATTATATTTAAAATTAACTTAAAATTAAACTTCTGATACAAAGTAGGTGATAAAACAAGTAATCTTAAAAAAAGCAGTGAGTTTTTACATGAGTGTTTGTTTTTGCATAATAATTTATTTTTTAAATTGTTTTCCACATGAGAAAATATTAAATCGATATTGATATATCAATATATTTTAAAATGCATGATGAATGCTAGTGCATCAACTTTCACTTTTATCGTAACAAAATACATGGACTTCTAGATTTTTCTCATTTTTCTACATCAAGGAACAACCATTGATTAAGAAATATTTGTGTCGAGGCTAATTTGACAAGCTAGGAACCTGTATCCGTATTTTACCTATATTTTTTCTTTCAACAAATTAAACCTCGAGCACAAGACACAAAAAAAAAAATCATTACAAAAATCTGATGTGAACAAATAACATGTATATACAAGATTAACATGCCTTACCAATACATGTTAATCACGTATATATTATGTATATGAGTGTATTTAATATAGTTATACAAAGTGATAACTAATCTTTATATTATTATTTTGATATTTAATTCTAATAGAATTATGTACGGGTTTGAAGCTTAGTATAAGTAAGGCAATCTTAAGAGTGCCTTGACCTCTGTGTCAATCACGTGCTCAAATTTGGATTGTAACATGATTAAAATTCACTAAATTTATTGAAAAGAATATTTTGGGATTTTTTCTATTTTTTGGATTATATATAAAAAAAAATGGGTGAAAATTATGTTATGACACTAAGATCCACTTTAGGATATATTATAGTATGATGGTATAATTAATCAAGGATGATGTGCTTCCCATCCATTTCTTCCATGAAAGTTTAAGCATTGCAACCTTTTTTTAGTATATGAACTTAGATGGGAACAAGATTAAGAAATGGAAGAGTCAGGCTATTACATTCATGCACTAGTATAAATTCAACATGAAAGCAACACATAACTAATCAAGCTTGTATACAATGAAAAAAGAAGGCCAAATAATCAGTGAAAGCATATGTCTGGTGTTGGAGAGAAATGGTTATCATATCCAAATACCTCTCTTGAAAAATGAATTGGTCTCTTTCTTTATGAATACCTTCAAGAGTTTATTATATAAAGCATTTGTTGGGAAATGGATTTACTAGTTTTGTTGATATTGTACAACATTCGAGTTGATCATCCACTCATATTTATTTATTCATAATGATTTTAGGTCACTTTGATATACATAGTATATACAAGATCCATTTTACTTTATACATCTGAGTAATGTTCTGTGGCCATCCAACATCACAACATAAATATACAATTCAACTTATCTTCTCTTTCCCACACATTTCTTCACTTATATATAGCCCACATTTTGCTTCATGTTTGGCCATTATATATAACCTTCATTACCTTATATTCAGGGTACCTAAATAGCCTTTAGCATATCACATTTAACTATTGAAATAACCTTTGTTTCATGAACTATCAAACCATTAATTAGCCACCATTCACATCACATTTGGTGGTTTAACTAATTATTGTTCATACTATAATGGGTTGTCATAGCAACCCTCATTTACAATTGAAATAGGTTGCCAAATAACCACCATTTTCACTTGAAGTGAGTCATCAAATTTGCCACTATGTTTACTTATAATGGGTTATTGAACAACTTTTATTTTACCTTATAAGGAGATACCATTGCAGCCACTATTCCTTTCATGAATGGGTTGTCAAAAAAATCTCTCTTCTCATCGTTATAAGGCTTTTCTGATTGTTACCATTCAATCTACTCTTAGCTTGTTAAATCATCTACCTTCACAGTTTATTATTAAATACTCACTATTCCATCATCAATGGAATGTAAAACTAGTTGTCATTCACTCCATAAATGGTTAGCTAACAATCATTTTTCGCGTTATTAATAAACTGTTGCATCAAACATCATTTGTTACCTCAATTATAAAGTTTGTCAGTTTTAATCCAGTCCTTTTTTTTTTCTTCACTATTATAAGAATTGGTCACATCCTTTTTCCCTAAACATCCAAATTCCAACTCGATATCAGATCTTAGTCTCCTTCCATTATTTTCCATAAAAAATCAATTCCTTTCCCTTGGTTTCACAATATCTATTTTGCATTTACTTCCATGCTATCAACCATTGATTCACCATCTTTACAACCTATTATGAACTTCTCATCCTTAACAGCCCTCCTCCGCTCTTCCGCTCCACTATACAATCTTGATATTAGTAGACTTAATATCATTAGTCACCACTCTCGTGGTCGACAAATCAAACAATCTCGATATTAATTTAGACTAATATCATTAGTTACCATCTCATGGTAGACTAATCACCCAAAACTGGTATCAATATTAACTAATATCATTAGCCTCCAACTCGTGGTAGACTAATAGATCATTCTTAATATTTATAGTAGTTAATATCATTAGTCTTTATCTTGTGGTTGATTAATCAATATTGATATTAACATTAGTTAATTTATCTCAATCCAAGTTCATTTTTTTCTGTTATAGGCTGAAAGTACACTTTTAATTTTCATGGAATTCCTTTCATATTTTTCTAATTCAAGGGTCATTATAACATGTTTTTTGTTCAAGTCCAACCATGATATAACACAACATCACATTCAAAATCTCTTCTCTTTCATTTCCTAACAAAGGTTGGATTTAGCGTTCAATGTTTTGTTCTAAATCAATATCCTATATATATTCATAAAATTTTGATGCATAATTCTACACAATAATTCAAGTAAATCTTCACATAATCCATGCTTCTCTTTATCATATTCATAAATTTTAGCCAACTAAGCTTTTGTCTCTTTTAAAATTTTCTCCATTTTCCTATAGTGTTTTCATACATTAAAACATCATTCAAAACCATTTTTTTCACATGTTCTTCAACAAAATCATTCACTTTGATTCAAAAGGTCTCAAATAACCTCTTACCCATTAATGGTCGAACCTACCAACACAAACCCATAGACTTTTCCTTTAATTTCTACCATGGCTTTACTCTAAACAACATGTATTACATAGTTTAACAACTAATTTAACATAATCTTATCTCATCAAAGGTTCTCAAGCAAAACCCTAGCTTTCTTTTACATCAAACCATATTTATCAAAAATTCTCAACAAAAACAAAGTAATCACATGTAAAAACACTTACCTAAACCTTTAGGAAGAACATAAAATGGTTTTTAAGACAATTCCTTCTAAAATCTTCACTTCTCTCTCTAAGATACATACTTTCTCTCACTAGTTTTCATCTTTTATCCTTGATTTTCACCCCTTAAAACCTCTCTTGATTTGATTTTTCTCTCCAAAAGACTACCGAAATTTCTTCATAAATAATGTAATCTCTCTCAATTTAGTGGAAGAAATCAAGATCAACGCTTCCTTTGTTCATTTCAGTTGATTGGTTATTTTAAAGGGTGCAGGAGATGATATGTTTCACTTATTTATAGTTTCCCCCCTCCTTAATTGACCATAGGTAGTTTTCATGGAACTTACCTGGTTACTAATGCTTTTTTGCACAATATTTTTATTAAATTTCTTCCTCATTGTCCCACTACTACTTAAGACCATTTTCTTATTTCAAAACATATTTATTTGATTTTTTTCATCATTTATTTCTTTTCCGAACTTATCATCATTTCATAGTAACGTTACTAATTCTTAACCAGGGTTTACACCAACACTTTTTCGAGCAATTCTTTCTTAACTTTGATTCCTCATTACCATTATAATTCATCGGAATCATCTTCTTATTCTGAAAATACATTTATTTTAAATCTTCATTATTCTTTTATTTGTCGAAACTTGTTATCGATTTTGTCGACATTAAGATTTTTAAACTAAAATTTATAATCCTCATTTACACTTCAACAATACCTTTAAATTTATTCATAAAGGTAATCCTCTCCATTACATAACATATTTATTACTATTATTATCCTTTATTCATTTCTCTTCATCCTAAATTTGCATTACTCATTGGGGTCTTACTACCTTTAGTCCTAAGTTTATGTGGAGGATTACAAATAGTCTATCAACTCATGCCAATAAATAATCATTAGGCTTATGTCGGGCTTATTGAACCTACCCTAAATCCTAGGAAAGGTCCCTAGATAATGTCTCATTATGATTCATATATCCTATTGTAACCAAGTTTCACTAGTATTTTTTGTTGAATAAAAGATGAGCAAATATCTTTATGTTGCACTAAGGTTCAATCCTAGGGGGGAAATAAAGCTTTAGATACGAAAATCACTATCTGATGCAACTTCAAGTATAAAGGTCTCGGAACTGGATCGCTTGCTTATAAATTGAATTCAATCAAATAAATAAGTCTTAAATAATGGTCAATTATATGATATGAAACAAACATTTAAGATGACGCGGAGAAGTTCGCACAATTCATTGAGGACATTTATTTTATGTTGAGGCTGGTCACCTAACAGTTTTAACTTATTTAAATTTCATAAGAAGGTTGGTCACTTTACAATTATTAGGTGAAAAAAACAATTAAAAACATGAATAACTATTCTGAAAAAAGGTGAATAAAACAACTTAAAAATATAAAAGAGTGGGTATTAATTAAAATTTAAATTAAAAAATTAATACAAAGTCAGAAGAATAAAAAAATCAAAGAGTGCATTAATTAAATTTAAAATATAAAATATATCAAAACTTAGGAAAAAAATATGTCAAGCCTATGTGCCTAAGTCTGCATACCTCGCTGATGTTATTTTTTATTTGTGTTTTGATGGAATGGACGACACATTATTTGATCTAGTTTTCTTTGTCTTTTTTCTTCTTTATGGATGATAGGTTGACTGTTGTGGTAAATGGCATATTGTCCTCTGCAATAGTTTTGGTCACTTTTGATGACCAAAAATTCATGGTCTAAGTTTTTTGGACCTTAAAAACTTATTTTCAACTATTTTTTTCACCTTAAAACAACTATAAAACACCATAGAAATTTTTACAAATTCATTTTCAACTCCAAAAAAGGCTTTAATTACTCTAAAATAAAAATTAAAGGAATTAAAAAACCTTACCGATGCTTATCTATTTTTTTGGCATGGCTAAAAGGCAACAACACCTCCATTAAACACCATTTTTTTAAAAAAAAAAACCTATTAATACTAAGATTAACTTTTTTATGGCCAGAATGTCTACATTTAATTACCTTCTCTTCTTAATATTTTCTTACAATTTTCTCTCTCATCTCTCAACATCTAGAGCATGAATCATAAAAAATAAAATTTTGGATTAAAATGTGAATTACTAAAGTAATTATAAACTTTACTATTGGGAGAAAATTTAAGTTTCGCATATCATTGTTCAAATGGGTCTTTTTTTAAGAAAACTTGGTCTTTCATCTTTCAATTTTGATTTATAATTACAATGGAATATATAAATTGTGTATATGAGAAAATAAAAATAAAAACATATCTCAACATATAAACCGTGCTCATATAATTTAGAATAATAAAATTGTTATTATAAAAATTTAATGACTAAAATGAAAAAAACAATTATAAGAAAATAGAAATTAAAAGATATATAAATCATGCTAATATAATTTAGAATGATAGAATTGCATTTAAAAAGTTTGACCAATTAAAATGAAAAAAAAAGTTCACATTAACAACAAAACCCATTGTGTTTAGTATATTTAGTAATAAAGTAATAATATTAATAGTAATAGTAATATGATTTATTGGAAAGGAAATATCAATATTTTTAATCGCCAATATATTTCAAATTTTATTTCATTTATTATTAGGATATTTTGAGAGAATTAATGTATTTTGCAACCAATTATATAAATATTTCTATAGATTTATAAAATAGTTTTATTTTTTGTTATTAATTGATGGAAATAATTATTAAACATTTAAACATTCCTGCTGCCATGCCAACCTAATATCTGCACCCACACGAAGGCGGACGCGCTATCAATTCTGGCAAACACTACACAAACCTGCCCTTGCCCTTTTTCTTCTATTACAACTAATTGTTTTTTTCCGGCCTTATCTCAGTCATTGCTCTCTCTTGTTTGAAGAGATTCTTGAGAATTCGAATCTATTTTCATATTCTATCTATATATATGTGTACTTTGCATTTAGATTTTATGTTTTAAGCTTTCATAAATAACATGGGTCTAATCGATTTCCCCTTTTATATTCATGGCCTGTTTTCTATCCTTCTTTCTTTTTCATTTCTATAAATAAAACAATTTCATACAGTATGTCTTTTAATCATCATAACAAATAACCCACATGTCTTTATTCTCTTAGATTACGAACTGGATTTGATAGATAGATAGATAGATAGATAGATTCGGTGGGATTAGGAGCAGTTGACAAAGTAAAAATTCCTTACTTGGGTATGGGTATTGGGTGACCCACCCGCCACATTCCTTCTTTCTGGGTTTTTGAGGATTATTATCATATTTGATTTATCTTTTGAAATGTCTGGTGGGACACCAGTTGGCGGCGGTGGATACATCAGGCAGAGACATAGCCAAGGGTATGCCTCAAGTGGTGATGATCTTGAGGATGATGCTTGTTCAAGAGCACAGCCTTTTTCGCCCCCGAATCAGCGAGTTAGGCCTTGGCTTGAGATTGTCGAAAATGTAATTTGGATTGCTTCTGCAATTTTCATCATCTACTTCGGCGACAGACGCTCCAATTTGATCTATCTTTTGTGGCATGACGAACGGATTAGAAGGTAATCGAATTCATTTTCTGTAATCTTCTTCTTCTACTACTATTATCCTTCATTTGTTTGTCTAATATGTTTTGCACTTCTTAGATGCTTATTCAATGTCATCTGCTTAAATCCCGATTCTTGAGGGGGAAAACTATCAATATTGGAAGCGTTCTTGGTAATCTGTATTGCATTTCTTAATATTTCTAAAGAGGCTTCCACATGGTTTAAGCTAGGCAGCATTTAGATGTTTATTCAATCTCTTTCTCTTTCAACGTGTTGTCTTGGTCTATTTCAAGATGAAAATGTTGAAAAACTTGATTCAGATTTCTCAAGTGTATGAGGATATTCATGCATTGGAAAAGGTTGAAGCATGGCAGGATATCCTCGCAGATATAAAAACGAGCCTTGTAAAGTAGTGCTTCTGGGGGTGTGTTTGCGGTTTATTTTCTCACATAATGGGGAGACATTCATACGAAGTTAGATATTTCAGATGTGTATGTTAGGTATCAGAATCATCTTATACTTGAACTTGGAGATAAGGCTCTAATGTGATAAATCATTGCATGTCCTTTTCTTTTTCTTTTTCTTTTTTTGAGAATTTGCACTAGAAACTTGTGCAACTAGGCTTGCTAGAGTGCTTCACTCTTTTGGTTATTTTTTCTAGTCCGTTGAGTCCAGAATTAAGAAGGGAAGAAAATGATATTGTAAGACATGTATGGCAGTAATGGCTTCATTTGAGTTTAATTGTATCCTCATTCAATGGGGTGTAGTACCACTTGTATTAAAAGAATAGTCAATAGCAGATGTTTAAAACCTATAGCAAGATCACAAAACTAAGAGAACAAAATTAGAGAATGAACTCTCTGCAAGTAAATCTCAGCTCTATTCTGATATCAACATTCAGTGTCTTTGAATGTCCAGGCATAGGCGCCAAACCAAATAAAACGTGAAAACCTATTAATTAGTCTTAATTTTTACAGGAAACTAAAATAAACTAAATTCTTATATGACTACTAATTAATAAGTACTTCTATTCTTAAATAATCATTTAAAGTTAAGGTTCCTAAATAATCAAATCTTAATTTTCACTGTTATCCTTCTCCATGTCCCATTCATTCACCGTTTGATGGAAAATCTCAATCTCTAGTTTTGAAGTGTCATAGCAGTAAGAACTCCATAATCTCACATGCACTTCATTTCCCGAAGTAAAACTCTTGCACTTGATTCCTTTCTTTCGTGTTTAATGGTCACAATAATTTTAGCAATAAGATAGTCTTTTCAGCTACAATATTGAATTTAAGAGGAATAATAAACTAAATGTGATCGGCCTTTTTTCTTTGAAAACTTCAATGATAGAATCTTCAATTTATTTATTTTTTCTTTTGCACAAGATCCTTTGCTTGAAATTCTTCATCCTTGCAATTATGCCCATCTCGTATCTTCACAATTTCTATTTCCTTTAACAAGTTTTCTTTGATGCCGTCTTCATTGCATTCATCATCTTGTTCTACAATGTCCACTAGTATCCCTAAACTCAATCAGGTTGTGGAAGTGAAGTGATTTAGGGATAGGATTATCTTCATGAAGCTAGTAATAGGGAAGGAGAGGATCCATGTCATCAATGCCTATGCGCACAACTAGGACTGGATGCATATACTTTGCTTTAAGGGATCTGTAATGAAGAAAAGATTTTCCTTGGGGAAGACTTGAATGGACATGTGAGTAGCAACAATTACTGATTTAAAAGGGGTGTGTGAAGGATATGGGTATGGTAGTAGAAATGGGGATGGTTAGGTTATACTAGAGCTTGCTTTGTCCTATGATTTGGTATTATCTAACATCTATTTGAAAAGAGGGAACCACATTTCACTACTTTTAAAAAGGGGGTAATTGTACCCAAACAGACTTCTTCCTCACAATAAAGGGGCACAAACCTATATGTAAGAATTCCAAATTCATCCCTATGGAAGCCATAGCCTCTCAACTTAGGCTGGCACTTTTAGATGTGATGAGAAAGGATGGAGTGGGAAAGGATTAGAGAAACATGCTTCCAAGGGTTTGGTGGTGATGCATGAAGGGTGCAAACCAAGTAGATTTTAAGAAAAACTATTGGGAGTGGAGGTTTGGAACCTAGATGCTAACACAGATACTGTATGGGAACCTAGATGCTGACACAGATACTGTATGGGGAGAGATGACTAGGTTCTTCAAGAAAAGTGGCAGTAGAGATCCTGGGTGAATCCAATGGTCAAAAGGCCATGCCCAATCGAACCACCATGATTTTACACCTTGATACCAAACTAGTGGAGAACCACCAATAAGATCATGAAACTAGAGAACCAATTCTCATCTCAATTTTGTTCTAATAGCAATATTAAATGTTTATTAAATCTCTAGGTAATATTCTTTATTTACATGCACCAAATACAATAGGATCTCCATATTTTTTAAAATCTAGAATAATCATCCAACATGAACTCCCTCAATAATAAAGGGTAAATCACCTCAATCACCCTTTAGTTTGATGGCAACAACATTTAGCATCTCCATATTTCATAAACCACTGTGTATCCGTATTGGAATGACACTTAACACCCTATGCTTTCACATTTACACATTGCAATTGATGTCTCTGTCCAAAAAACACATATTACAAAAATGCCACTAATCACATGCTTAAGAGTATTTCATGACCAAGTTACCCTGTGCTTAAAATGTATTTTTATACTTTCACGGAGAATATAAAAAATCAAATCCAAGAATCTCATGAACAAAATGTGACCTAAAGTAAAATAACCACACCAGAAATAGAGTCTGCCTAGATTTGCTGTTTAGCAGCAGCTACTATAATCTGAACAATCAATCATCTCATGTTGTGGGAAAGAGAAAAGCAATTGGCTGCTCAACAAAAAATTCACGACAGTAATAATCATTTCTATTTCGATTGTAATCACTGCAAACACCTGCTTGTTTTAATTATTTTCAGAAAGAAATTTCATAGTTGAACCATTGAATTCTTGCCTTTACAATTCTCATTGATTCTCTGGGGAAAAAAAATTGATTTCAAGCTTTATTTGATATTAAAAAGTGAAAAAAAATTACAAGCCAAAATCTCTCTTACATTTAAACATTAGACAAAATGACAAGTGGCCTCTCCATTCCTAATTAATTTTGCATCAAAGACTTGCCACCTGAGTGAGAAGTACTCAACAAGAATGGTTTGATAGCCTCTACAGTACACAGAACCAACATATCACCTCACCATCCCCTCTGCTCCTTCCTCCACTGCAATACACCAGCGACCTCTACTGTATCTTCCACCATCACAAAACAGCAGCTACACAGCATTTAAGCAAGAAAATAGTCCTAAATACGAGATCAAAACCCAAAAGCTTAAGAAATGGAGAGATCTGATCTGATCTCTAGTAAAGAAGATAGGCCAAATCTGTTGAGGAGAATGAAAAGAGAGGACAAAAGAAAGAGAGAGTGAGGGGTTAGGGAAAGCTGGAAATGATGAGAAATCAAAGAAAAAGACAACTTTTTGCAGATTGGAAAGAAATCAGTTTGGAAGTTATCTTTATATGGGGTTACTTTGGTCATTTTGCTTTAAACTTATCAGAATCAGTTACCCTTCTAATGAGGCTGTGAATTGTAATTATAAAACATAGGATGCAAATCAAACTACAGGATGATTGGAGTGATTTATCTGATGATTAAATATAATTCCCATTGTTGGCTTTCATCATTTCCCATCAAGATGTTGTGTGTTGAACTTTCATACATAGCATAACAAATTATTACCTGAATGATAGGATCAGTAATCTTGTATGAAATGGAGTGACCATATGCTGAAAATTCCTAAATTCAGTCATGGAAAGAATTTATTTATTGACAATGCTTGTGGTAAGAGAATGTTCTTGGATAGAGTCAAATAAAGGGAAATATGTTTTTAGTTGACTCTCATGGGTTTAGACTATGGCTGTTTTGTGGATGTCAACCAGGTTCAGTTTCGCCAATAAACAATAGAATGAATCTGCTTAATATGGAGAAGCTTCACTAGCTTTATGTACTGCTACAGAGAATTCAATTGGCATGAAATAATAATTTGTTGAGGATCAGTTCTTGGGTGTGGAATGTGAACTGAACTTCTTGGAGTAACCTGGAAACAGCCTTCAGATTATTAGGTTTTCAAATGAGTTTTCTTATAACTTTGTTGTATGTACCTCTATGGGTTAATGTCACAGAAGCCACTAGTTTTAAACTTCTTTTTAATATCTGCTTTGTGAATTTGTTCTAAAGGGGGTTATGGCACAATTCACTTAGTGACAGTGGCGGTCCTATTTCCTTTTGAATATGAATGAATTTTAACTATATTCACCGCCTACCTGCACCCAAGGTTTTTGCCTATTCTTCAGGGCAAAATGGTGCAGCAAACACTAAGAACAAACCAGCAGCAATAAAAATATATTTTAGATGAAAGCTTGACACCGAAATTTCTCAAGAAAAAATAGTGAAAGCAAACAATAGTTTAGAACTTCAATGGCTCTCAAACTCTCCACTAACTGATTACTCTCCTGCATAGGCTCTTTTATACTGAAATAAAGGAAATAGGAAAATAGTTATTTTTGATATTGAGTACTAAATAAATCTAAACATGGAATTCTCAGAAAGAAAATAAATTTAATAAATAAAATACATATTCTTCTTATTATGATTTTCTGCTTGCATGTGTGTAGAACACTCAATTCCTATGGATTGAGTGTATTGCTGCCTCTGTATGGAACTTATTTGCCTACCAGCTGATCTTTCTTAAGAACCAGCCTTAACTTTGTCTGCGCTTGGTATTTTTAGAGGCCAGTTTAATTGCATTCTCACAGTAACTTACAAATATGTGATGGAATGTGATCATTTTAGTAACCAAGACTAATTCAACATGTGGATAATGCATGTGACTAAAAAGATCTCTGTATTTGCAGCTAAGTGACTGCGTATTTTTCAAATTCAACATATGGATAATGCGTGTGACTAAAAAGATCTCTGTTTTGCAGTGAAGTGACTGCAACTTTTTTTTTTCCTTGTATATTATATTGCAAAATATTAGCTACCCATATTATTCAATTTCTCTGGTGTCTAATCTTTGAAGAAATTCCCATGCAGATTGCCTTTATACCTTGGGATGGTGGGTGTTGGTTTGAACATTCTTATCTTCTTATATACAATTATGTTTGCCTGGAGTGTCAGGAGGTTCGATGAAAAATGGGAGCTCTCAAGTATATCCACTCTGCCATTAGTTACCCTGTTGGGGCTTGTCTCCTTTTGCTTGTAAGAGTAACCATTGTGCATTTCAGTTTTTCAATTAACTGAGTTCTATCACTTACGTTTAGACCACTTATTCTGTTTCTGAACTCACTTAGGTTTTCCTTTTCTTTGTGGCCAATTTGGAGTTTTTTGACCCTTCCTCTTCTGGTACATCTTAGATTGTTCATTTTTTTTCTCTTCCTGCTTATGGATGTACACAATAATTTACATGTGGAGACTGCCTGATCACTCTTGTGTTATTGCAGTTCACACTGTTTATGGCTTGTATGGTTATCTTTCCCAACATTATGATTGGAACATTCAGGACACAAAATGATGCATTCCGCATAGATTAAGTTTCCAGAGTTTCAAGAAAGGAGATGTTGATTTGGATGAAGATTCTCTTACTCACACATTGTGGTTGCATTGGCTATGGACTGAGGCCCCGATGCGATGAATCTCCCGCACAGTTTTGCCTCAATGGTGCGCGCTGCCAGAATCGATTGTCTTTTAATCAGCCAGTTTCATATTCAATGTGATCCTTACCTTATGATAGCTAGAACTGATTGTCTTTTAACCATCAATCATGAGTTCAGAGATGCGGATCCATTTGGTAATGTGCCATAGATGTGCTACTCTGCAGTCATATGATGTTAGCCTTCAGTACCTCCATCTTGGGAATGGGAGAGGGCATGGTTCTGTTATTGTAGTCAAAGTGATAATTTGAATTCCCATACTCTCAGTTCTTGTTTCACCTTCCTTCAGTACCTCCATCAACTTTTTCAAGGTTTTCATACATGTTTTTCATCTGAATTGCACGCCTCTTCTTCTACAAGAAAAGATGTTATTTTTGTAGGAAATTCAGCATTTTTTGTGAAGTGATTCTAACAAAAGATCTTGTTTGAGAAGAAGATTCAAAGAATATTTTTGTTGTAAAATTGACAAGGTTTGTTCTAACTTGTTTAATCTTGTCATGGGCTTTTGGATGTATTTGCACGGGCAGTATTATGGTATTTCTATATTGCAAAACTAAAGAGATCGGCATAACACTCATGTTTTCTTTCCTTAATTTCTCAGAACTTTATTTTGTTTTTTAAAAAAAACCATTTTTCATATATAAAAAAACTGATGAGGAGACAGGGAAGTGAGAACCGATATAGATTGTGCACAAAAAAATCCTGCATTAGTTACGGAAGATCTAAGCACAAGACCCAATCAAAAAAATATCTCAAGAACTATTCATTATACTATGCTTAAAAGACAAGAGAATCTTGTATTCTTCTTTTGTTCATGCAGATATTATTCGAAATATTTTGGGCTGAATATTTGCGTTTGAAATTGTATTTTATAAATTTTTAAATTTTTTTATTTTTGAATTGTTTTGATATATGATGTTAAAAATTAATTTTTAAAAAATAAAAAAAATATTATTTTCATATACTTACGAGCAAAAAATACTTTAAAAAATAATTAATACTATACTATCAAATAGTATAAGAAAACATTCCAATCTTTCCATCAAACATTACAAAAAATAGATGGAAAATATCTTAAAGAATATATTTTGAAATATTTTTGGAGAATAAAAAAGCATCCTACCAATTTATCTCTTAACCTTATTTGAAAGAATTTAAAAGAGATTTTTTTCTTTTCCTCTTTCTTTTTTTTTTTCCTTCTCTTTTCCTTACTTTCTTTTCTTGTCTTTTTTTATTTTTCTTTCCTCCCCTTTCACCATCACCTATAACCACCCTACAAATGCAAAACACTACTTCTACACCTCCATATCAAACTAAATCACCAGATAATCGAATCAGACCCTTCTCCATCAAGTCAAAATCATTGCTCTACAATCAAAGCTCCAATCACTATAGAAATCAAAATTTAATCTAAATCACAATAATATTAAAATAGAAAAAAAAATCAGTCGTATGTTATCATTTGTCGGAGTAGCTCTTCTAAAAGAAGAGAAAGCTAAGTCAATTTGACATTTGATTTTCCATCAGTGGCTAATAGTGAAAAATATTGTCCTAGTCAATAGTTAGATTAGATTAGGAATCCGTGCACTATCGCACACATCGCCTTATCTTCACACACCACTACTATTTTTGGTTTAGTTTTCATAATTTTTCAAGTATGCTTTCATCTCTTTTACAATAGTTTCATCTTAGATTTTTGTTTTCTAGTGATTTTTTTGAGATTTTTTAGAAGTCATGAGATGTGGTTCAACTATAATGCCTTTGAGGATTGATACAGGCTCAAGTTTTTTATATGAAATAAGGCAATCTTTTTATCTCAAGCTTTTTACATATCATGTTGTTTTTTTAAGTTTTTATTATATTCAACATTGTGCTTATATTCTTGTTATCGTTGTTGTATTCTTATTCATCAATTATGTAATTCGATTGTTACTCGTTCAAGGTTGTTTATTCTTTGATATATTTAATCCATGCTTGTATGTTATCTCCTTGTTGTTTGTTATGCTTGTAAGAGTATATCTCTATTTAGAATAGATAACCATCAAATGCGAGTTTTCAATGATGATAATTGTTGTTCTTACCTACTTGTATGGTTATAAAGTTGTGTTTGAGGGACTGTGATATGATTCTAAAACTTACTCCACTTTGATAATTAGGATCTTATGTGATATTTGCACTACTTGATACTTATTTACCTCTTAACTACTTATATTTACTTTGAATTGGCTTTTTAGACTACCATAATCCTATTCATGAGGTTTCACTCACTTGTTTAATTATTGAATTCTTATAGGTCACTTTACATTCATGACGAGGATAAATGCATAAAAGATCTTTTATCATATGTTTGTTATGTGTAATTATTTTTTATATATATTTTTTTGTATAGGAAAACAAAGGATTTAAGATTCTTTAATTTATATTACAAATCATTAATTTTAAGGGTTTAAATTTGCTCAACTTCGACACCTATGAGATATTATAGAGGTGATTAAGTTAAATCATGAATAAGGATTGAATATGACTCTGTCATGAATATGATTAAGTTAAAACTTTAAGTGATGATTTTAACTAAGAAATAGGATTAAGAATGAGGAAATTATTATAAGTATGACGACCGTAATTCATTGTGTAAGAAATAAAAGGAAAGAGTTCATAAATTATTAAGAAGAATGTATCATGTTGAAAATTTAACATAGATTCAATATGCTCATAGATGAGAATAAAGATGTTAAATATTTCTTATATCTTTATTGAATATTAGTAGCTATGTTGATACATGCATTTGTTATAATTATTTCATGGTATTTTATGTTTTCATGTATCTTTCTGATAAAAGAACCTTGTCACAAAATGTTATCGAGCTACTTAGTTTTCCATGGTAGAAAGGTCCTTGTAAAGTCTAATAATATTTTGAAACCAAATTATTGTTTGTAATTAAGGAGAACTAATGAATGGACCAAAGAAAATTTTGTACTAATTTGAATTATTCTTTTAGAATTTGGCAGGGACATTGAAAATAGAACCTGCAGTAAAAGGAACACACTCCATAAGAGGTCCATGTATGTGTTTATCATGCATGGACCTCTTATGTGGTGTGTAATGAGGTGTATTATGGAAATGTATGTATGATGTGAAAGCTAAATTAGTTGTAACGGTGAAGACTATGATTGTAAATGAAGTATGTTATGGAAATGTGTATATCATGCAAAAATAAGTCAACTGCAAACTAGGGACTATGCAGTGAAAATTAAACTAGCTGTAATGATAGGGGTTAGGATATGCAAACTAAGTCAGCCGTAATGACGGGGGCTAAAGAGTGTTTTAAGACACTATCTATGATTATTGAAATGGATCAATGAATGTTTCATTAATAAAATATTACTTTACATATGAAAGTGGTGGTATAATATAATGAAATGATAGAGGGATTATCATTTGATAAATAAAATAAAATAAATTGGAAACAAGATATAGATTAAATATGCTTATGAAAAGACCCTTAATATTGTGTTATTTTTAGAGTTTGATAAAACTATTAGCTAAAATGGATACTCATATAATTATTCTATATTCTATGTTTCTAAGTATTTTATTGGTATATCTCATCCATCACCTTTACATTGATATCATACTGAAGAGTTCTCTTAGTTATTTCATTCTATGTAGAATTTTATAAACTAGTTAATGTTATGTAAATAAACTTACCATATGTATTTAAGCTAGTAATACCAAATAGTTGTAAGAAAAACAAAAAGTTAGGACAATTTTTCTTGTTTTAGGATATATATATATATATATATATATATATATATATATATATATATATATATATTAAAGGAAATGTTATAATCTTGTTATTTTATGTGTGTGTTGTGTGTAATCATATGTTTTATGAAATTGATGGATAGTGAACCTGGCTCTACCTTAGTGTAAATTATGACTTGGGCCATTTTATTTAGGGCTTCCGTATAGGGAAAACTCTACCAAATTTTTTTAAAAAAGAGTCCATTTTACAACAATAAAATTATTGGAAAGATAAAATTATTTTATAAGATTTCAACCTATTACACCTAGCATATCATTGTAATTAGATGACCATAGATATATCTAACTAATTTCCTCGAGCTATTGAAGGAAATTAGGTGTTCAAGTCCTTGCGAGCAACACAATTGTATCTTTTTTGTCGTTGTTTCTTCGTCTTTAATTAAAAAATAATATTCTTATCAAAATTCTTACATTTCTAAATTACATAATATTTATATAATCATATAAGAAACCTTGGGTTATATTCGAGGGGAATTGGATGATAAAATAATTTTACAATAAAAAAATAGAGAAAAGATAGGACAAATACGCCCTATTTAATATTATAACCATTCAACAATAAAAAAAACAATCAAATTGGCCTTTAGATGTCCATAATTATAAATCATGTATAAAAACACATTAATATACATACCTACATATATTTCACGCTTTAGTTCTAATTATTGGCTTTACGTGTAATTTTAAAATAATATTTATAACATTTAAAAATATTAAATCAAACTCAATTTGAAATTTTTTCAAAATTTATAAAATTTTATATAATATATATTTTATTCAAAAACTATTTTTCAAGATTTAATAAGAAAACTAATCATATTAAAATCCTTATAAACATCCTAAACTATCAATTAAATAAAATTTTCCGAATTAAAAACTCTCTTTATTTTAAAATAATTTTTTTCTAAAATAATCCAATTAGAATATTTAAAAAATCAATTGTTTAAATACTTTAATTCAGTCCTAATTAGAAAAAAATAATTCTAAAATTAATTTAATGTAGGGTTTTAATTTTGATATAAAGTCAGTATTTTATATGTATAGGGATAAAATCACAATTATGTCCAAAAGTATCCTATTGTAATAGTGTACTAGTATCATGAGGAGGATCGTAAATCTACCTTTTATTTTTGGTATTACGCACACTACCCATCATCGGTAGCATCGCTAGCAGCAACAATCAAGATTACTGTTGTGTAATCACTAGTGCGAGGCAGTAGCCTCGCCAATGGTTACCAACAGTTTTAGGCATTATTATGTCGGGGCAAAAATCTCTCCCTTGGCTATTTTGGACAACGCCAATGACAATCTATTTGTGCATGCATCACAACCAGGCCCACCAACAACATTGGTAGTGGCGCTAGTGGCATTAACGGCCACCCCCTACCATTTTTTATTTTGTTCTGTAAATTTTGGCTAGATCTAGAAAAATCCAGCTAGATATGATCATACTAGTAACAGGAAACCTTTTATTTAAAAAAAATGAGAAAAATTATTTTTGTTAGGAAAAATAATTTTGAACATAAAATTAATTCACAAGTAATGTCTATAACGATCAAAACATGCAATCAATAAACCCTAATTCTCTAACAATGTTTCACTACAATTTTTTGATTTCCTAAAACTCTTAGACACATCATAAAATGTAAATTTAATACTTTTTTAGGAGTCCTAATGAATCTGCTAATCAATCTAAAGTTGTATTTTAAGTGTAATTCAATCATTTTTTCAAAAATTACAAACATTTCATGATTTTAGTACTTTTGCATATTTTATTTAAGGCCAAGCTTTCATAAACAAAAAAAAAACAAAAAGAAAAGTAAAAAAAAACAACTGAAAAAAGGAAAAAAACATCTTTTCCCTTCCTATTTTATTATCTAAATATATTTTCGCATGTTTTTTGCAGAATATTTGAAATATTGAGATCCATACCATTGTGTGGCAACCCTAGGGGTATGAAGACGTTGAAGAATTATTTTTCAAGGTAAAATAAGGTTGAGAATCAATACCCAATGATAGGGTTGAGAGAATAATTTTTATTTTAGTTTATCTTATACTTAATGATTCAGTCTTGATTTGAAACTTTGTATGTGAATGTATATACCTGCTTGTTTTATGACCTCATGCCAAATAAATGTCCAAAAACATTTTTCTAACATTTGAATTTAGTTTGAAAAATAAAACGGGTCTATTTTCATATAAAAAACAGGTTTATTTTTTGTTTGCCTTATTTAAGTGTTGGTGTGTGTGTGTAGTGGTAATAAGTAAGCCCCTAGGGTGATGGCAAATGATGACAATTAAATATGTTTGCTTATCGAGTTGTAAGGCTACCATATTCCTATAACGTGGGTTATTTGTCTAATATTATGTATTAATCATATTTTTATCTAAGAATCAACCCAGGGATAGTAACATCTATGATAGAGTCCTATCCCTCAAAGTTGAAAAATAATGAAAGTTGAAAGATAATGAAAGTGGTCAATGTATGACTTTGTTTACAAAATAATATTGGTTTTTGGTTTTATATATAGATCTAACCTATAAGTTTGAAGGTATTCTAGACAATACCCTTCCTATCTATTTCTTTGTCTATCCAATCAACCATCATACTAGCGGAGTCATATTTGACTTTTATTAAAAAAATATGTAATAAACAATGTGTAAATATTCCTTTGAACTCTAGTTTGTAAACATTATATAATGATTATGTATATAAATTTTCAAAGATGTATGAATGCTCAATAGGTATTTTCAATATTTGAGATATATATCTTCTCATATCACTAAGAGTAGATCTGGATTGGATCAATGCAACTTTACATTGACATGTTAAGAGAGAGAGAGTGATAGTGTTTTTTCTATTTTAGACAAAGTCAAATTAAACAAGCCTAAACCTAATTGATCATCACCATCCTTCTAACATTCTTATTTTAAAAGTGAGGATTACACTATGTTGCTTAACATAGGTTCTAAATCACCGTCTTAGAATTAATTAGCTTTTATCTTTAAATAACAAGCATATATATATATATATCATTTTAGGAAAACATATTGCATAGCATATAATCAATACTATTCACATTAAAATAATCATAGTGTGATTTATTTTAGGTAAGATGTCTTAGGGTGGTTATTAGCTTTCTATAGCATGACCAACCATAACCATATAATTATGAAAACTAGATAAATGTTTATAGTTATCTTAAAAATAGAAGGCAACTTCTTTTTTTTTTTTTTTTATTTTTTTTTAATTTGCCCTTATCCATTTTCACATCCAAAGTTCGCATATATTTTTATGTATAATTTTTTTTAAATTTATTTATGTGATACCGTGATAATTTGAAATTTTTTAATAAAATTTGATTGGACAAATAAAAAAATAAAATGACAAAGAAAGGAAGAAAAAAAGAAACAAACATGATTGCATGATTTAGTCAAACTAGCAATTAAAAGATTTTGATTTCAAAAGGAGTAAAGTAGATAGCATGTAGAGGACATGAAAAAATAAACATTGAGAATTGAAATAAGGTTTACCTAGATATGGTAGTTTTGCTTTTAATCTTAGTGACTTTGTTCTTAAATTGAAAATTTTTAATAATTAAGAATTCTATTTTTTGTTTATTAAGTTAGGAATTCATATTAATAATCCAAGATTTCTTCTTTCAATATATCATCTCTTCTTTACCATTGAATTATTTTGTTTTTGTTAAGAAATTATAATGGTCCGGCTTTATATGCTGATGTGTTTCCTCATGTTCATATAGTTATACCCATTTACATTATTTAATAAATATTTAGTCATTTCTTGTAGAAAATGCATAAGTATTGTTTATTAGGCTTATATTAATTTACTTGATAGAGATTAATGACGTAGAAAATTTAAAACTTGTGATTATTAATTGAAACACAACAAAAGTTTTTAATTGAAAGTGAAACAATACATAAACTTTAGGCGGGAAATTTCGAGTTTATCTAAAAATATTTCACAATCACTAAATAAAAAGAAAAAAACACTATTCCCATGCATAGTGATATGTGATGAGCATAGTTTTAAAACTCGCCGGGCCCGGCGGGTTGACCCGGGATCCTGTTGATTCGGGGCTAGAACCAAGACGAGTTTATGAAAAAATAGGGATAGTTAAAAACCTGGTTGACTCAATCAAAAATCCGGTTGTAATTTATTGATTATTTTTTTATTTTTTACCAAAACGACGTCGTTTTGTTTTATAAAAAAAATAAGATTGAACCAGATGATTTAATAACCCAGTTAAAACTCGTTACTTGGATCTTGAACCGGGTCGATCACCAAACTGGGTTTAAAAACACTAGTGATGAAGGGAACAATAACTAAATATTTCCTATCTTTTTTAGTTTTTGTTAACTAGCCCTAAAGCCTATGCTTATCCACAAGCCAGATCAAAAGTCAATTGAGTGTTAAAAAAAACATATGGGCATCATTAATTTCTTTCGTAGATTATGAAAAACTTGAAATGCAATTTTAAAACTTGACTTTTATGTTCAATAAAATTAATTGATCATTATATATATTAATAAATGATAAAAAAAACTATTAACAATAACTAAATTTTGAATTAAGATGCTAAGCAATAAAAACATATAAAGAAATATGATTTTGTGCAGCATTATGCTATTTAATATTTTGTTTTTAATTATGTGTCAATATGTTTTTAGAAAATAAAAAGAAAAGGAAAAATTGAACCAAGAACAAAATAACTTGCTAGCTAGTTCCTTTGCTTTTTATTGATTTGAATTCGACCATGACATGATCCCTTACATGGCTTAATGGTCCCTTACATGACTTAAGTTTCAAATCCGATTGAGTTAGTATTGGTTCAACATGGCCCATTCAACCTAATGTGCCCAAATGCAACCCAGTTTCCCAATTCAAAACCTAATTTGGCTCCAAAAAATTTTCAAGCTGCCACCATCTTATTTTTTTTTTTAAAATGTTTGAGACAATATTGTCTTTTATTGACACGGGTTAACTCTTAAAACATAGGTTAACTCTTAAAACACGTCACATGGATCATGCTCATGATTGATTTAACAACTTTTTTTAAGCATGTTTCTATCTAATTACATGATAACAAAAGTAAACCACAAAGAGAAGCAATTGCTTTAATTGCCAAGAAAAAAAAAATATTAAGTAGGGATGTATAAAAAGAATAGACGTGCACCTTGCCTTTTTCTTTTTTTTTCTTAGCTAAAGAAGATAAATGATATGTCATCTGCCTATTAAAAAAATACATTAGATGACACTTGTGTAAAACTCAAATTCCTATGACCTAAAAGGATTTTTATTTAAGGAGAGGAGTGCCATCTAGATTTTTTTCCCTTATCTTGCCAGGAAAAGTATAATGGGGTTAACATGGTGTTTCGTTTTTCAACTTGATTGTATTTTTTGTTGTTACCAATTTTGAGATTATCAATTTTTATTTTTATGTTTTTACAAAAATAGGTTGAAGAGTGGATTTTTCTGTTCAAACAATACCCAACCTGATTTTTTGACTACCTATTCGGTAGTTAGAATCTAGGTTTTTAGATGAATTATTATCTAGTATTTTGACCAACCACCGGCTTTCTATCTCCTTCATCATTTTTCGAAGGCTCTCTCTCTTTTCAAACCAAGACCGAAAATAAACTAAATGAAGTTTTGTACTTGAGTGTAAATTGCAAAAACAAAAAGGATCAAAATTGGACACGAAGCAATTTTGAAAGGAAAAACATGAAAAACAGGGGGGGAAACAATGATCGAATAAAACTCTTGTTTTAGACATAATTTTAAATGAGACAGGTGTCTCCTCAAAAAATTTCAAACAACAAAAATACTTTTTTTTTATAAAGTCAAGTATAAACAAATGTTAGGGGCATGTTATCACCACCCTGACCACTTTACATTAAGCCAATCAAAATAATTTATTAGGCTTAAATTCAAAGCATCAAACTATTTAAAGATAAAATTAAAAAAAGTTTATCGAGTAAAAAAAACTAAAAGAAAAAAACATTATTATGTTTAAAGTGTTATATGAGTATATGTACCATGAACATGTCATGCCCTTTATTGTTAATTTTTTATGTTTATATTTTTTAATATGAATTTATAAAATAATTAATGTTATTTATTTGGAGAGTAATATTTTATTTTTGAGGATGTTAGCCCTAGTAGTGTTTGGTAATTATTTTAAAATAGAAAAGACAAAAACAGATGAGATAGATAAGACAATATAGAATAAAAGAGAAAATTATTGACAAATTTATTTATTTAAAAAATATAATTATATATTATTTTTTAATTTTTAATTGTATTAAATTAATAATATTATAATAATTGTACTTATAAAATCCAATTAGAGGCACATGGTAATTAGGATTCAAAACTTGTATTGATGTGAGGGCCTGTTTGGAAATGTGGTTGTAGTTATTTTTCAAAGTATTTTTCGTGTTGAAATATATTAAAATAATTTTTTTTAATTTTTTTAAAATTATTTTTGAAATCAACACATCAAAATAATCTAAAATATAAAAAAAATTAATTTTTAACAAAAAGAAAAAAATAAAAATAAAAATCAGATATACATCACGATGTTTCTAGACGGTGCCTAAATTGAAGGGAAAAAAAAAAGATAAAATTAATTGAATAGAAAGACAAAACCCGACCAAACTCCATTAAAAAAGAATATATATTTTTTCAGGCTCAGCCAGCTCCTCCTAGGATCAAGCCACCATTGCCACCGGTCCCAATTCCAGTGACTGGACAGCTGACCATCCAAGTTGCGATCCAACCCTTGTCTGTACTATAAATTGCATCCCACGGCCTCTCGTTTATTTTACCAGATAGAAAGAAACAGGAAGTGAAAATTAAAAATGGGTTCTGATTCAGTTTCAACATCAACGAAGCCATCACAAGGAGGAGACGCATCTGCTTCTCTTCTTTCTTTCAACGCAGGCTCCCTCTCTTATCCTTCAAATCCACACCAAAGGAACACTGCCAACTCCGTCATTTTCACCTCTCTTATCCTTGTCACTTGCATCGCTCTCTCTGCTGCTTCTGCTTTTGCCTTTCTCTTTTTTTCCTCTTCTTCTGTTCCTCTTACGGATACCTCGTCCGCTTCTCTACAGACGACGTCTCGTTCTTTGACCAAGCTCAACCACCCTGTCGTTCTCTTGATTTCATCTGACGGGTTCAGGTTTGGTTACCAGTTCAAGACCCATACACCAAATATTCATCGTCTGATTGTTAACGGGACTGAAGCTGAAACTGGTTTGATTCCTGTTTTCCCTACTCTTACTTTCCCTAATCACTACTCTATTGTTACTGGCCTTTACCCTGCTCATCATGGTATAATTAACAATTATTTTGATGATCCAAAAACTGGAGAGGTTTTCACAATGGCAAGTCATGAGCCTAAGTGGTGGCTTGGTGAACCACTTTGGGAGACAGTGGCTAATCATGGTTTGAAGGCAGCCACTTATTTTTGGCCTGGTTCTGAGGTGCATAAAGGATCTTGGACTTGCCCTCCTGGTTTTTGTATGTTTTATAATGGTTCTGTTCCTTTTGATGAACGTGTAGATACTGTTTTGAGTTATTTTGATTTGCCAGCTAGTGAGATTCCTGTGTTTATGACGTTGTATTTTGAGGATCCTGATCATCAGGGCCATAATGTGGGACCTGATGGTCCGGAGATTACTGAGGCTGTTGCTGGGATTGATAGGATGATTGGCAAGCTGATTGATGGATTAGAGAAAAGAGGGGTTTTTGAGGATGTCACTATAATTATGGTTGGTGATCATGGAATGGTTGGTACATGTGATAAAAAGTTGATATTTTTGGATGATTTGGCGCCTTGGATCGATATCCCAGCTGACTGGGTTCGGTCCTACACTCCTTTGCTTGCAATTCGTCCACCTCCTGGTTTTGCACCGTCTGATGTTGTTGCAAAGATGAACGAAGGGTTGCATTCAGGGAAGGTTCAAAATGGAAAGAATTTGAAGATGTATCTCAAGGAGAAGCTGCCTTCTAGGCTTCATTATGCAGAAAGTGCCAGGATTCCACCAATAATAGGGATGCTGGATGAGGGTTTTAAGGTGGAGCAGAAGAGAACTGAGGGGCAAGAGTGTGGAGGAGCACATGGTTATGACAATGCACTTTTCTCCATGAGGACAATTTTCGTTGGCCATGGTCCTCAGTTTGCAAGGGGGCAAAAAGTGCCATCTTTTGAGAATGTCCAGATATACAACTTGGTTACTTCGATTCTCAATATCCAGGGTGCTCCCAATAATGGGTCTGTGTCTTTTCCATCAACTGTTCTTTTGCCCAATCCTCATAAATTCTAAGGTCTTATCTCATGAGTGGTCTCAGCTATTCAAGGATCTAGTTGAAGTGGGCTGGGTGATTATATTGCAAGACCGTATCAACTATTTCTTATGGATGCATGGTTGTGATTTATTTTGCATGATGTGGTGGCGGAGAAGGTAACTGTATTAGTTGTTGATGTTGTGATTGTTGTTTCATGTTTGGTTACATGATCACTTGGCTCCTACTTTTCATTATTATGAGCTGCAAATTTAAGAGAGGATTCTAGCTTAAAATATTAATGAATCTGTATTTTTGTGGCGTAGCTGTCTGCCTTTCTTATTCTATGACTCGCCTATCTGTTGCACAATAGGGATCTAGTTTATGTTTTACCTCAAATATTTTCTAATTGTGGCCACTGCCTTGACTGATTTAACTTTGACTGCTTGTCAACAGAAAGATGCTTTGTTTTTCGTGCAAACCCAAATCACAAGCTTAGCTGTTCTTTGCTTCCACAACGCCTATGCCATTTTTGTTACATGTTTTTATTTTCATCTCAGAAGGTCACATATTCAGGCTTCAGGTTTGAGAGCTTTTGAGTTCTTGGTAAAAATGCTTTTTGTTGGCATAATTGACTTCTAATATATCACATTAACAGATATTCAAAGAAGATGTTGAACTCTTATTCTTTTGGAACTTCTTAAAAATGGAATGGTAAAGTTGTTCAATTAGCTTCACCGAATAATTAGTTTATGAATCTAAAGTCTTGAAATATGTTGGCAGATGTTGGTTGTGGTCATATATTATAAAAGCACTAGATGATTGCCTGGTTATTGATGCTCTTCCTACACCTTAAGCAAACCAGTTTCTTTGACAGTGGTAGAACATTGCTGCCTCAAAATCAGGATTGCATTGGCCTTGTGACTATTACTTAGATGTTTGTATCATGACGAGCAAGAGGTCTATGCTTTACTTTTTACACTCTAATAATAGCAAGTGCTTCAATTGCTAAAGATGTATTTACCCAGGATCAGTAGTTCTTTGTTTCTTTGAGTTCTGTGCTATTTCTGTGTAATTTTGTGCTTATATCCATATCAGAAAAATGTATGTGCAGACTTGAGGTCTAGTGTAAGATCTCGCACGTGCATGTTAAGTAAACATGCTTTACTGTAAGTCTATGAAGGAACCAGTGGTTGCGTTGTCATTAATTCTCTTACGGCAACTTTAAGCAACCCATTTCTTTGTCATAGAACATTCCAGTCTCAAAATCAGGACTGTTTTCTAATTGACCTTACTGAGTGTTCCAGCTATTAGAAGAGAGAGAGAGAGAGAGAGGGTGCAGATTCTTCTGAAGGCATTTCTGTTGTTGTTGTTGCTGTTGTAGCTGATCAGTTTTGGAAGCTTCTTATGATCCACAGGCAAGTTTGTTTTAGCACTAATTAAATGATGCATGTGAGGTGTTATTTCTGACCAATTAAATGTAACCTCAAACCTTTTTTGGACATGAATTGTAGGCGAACAAAGATGAGATAAGATTTTCATAGAAAAGCCTTGATTATTGAAAACTGTTTGTTTGCTTTCATTAAAGAAAGGAGAGTCCCTAGTGTTTTGACATTATACATAAATTACATGTTGGAAAAGAGGGTTTTCATGCCTACACTCCACTGTGAGGTTATCTGTGGAGTGGAGGCATGAAACTACACTCCATTGTGAACAATATGCTATTGAAATCAGCTTGATGCATCTTGTGCTGTTATCTGCAAGCTAAATTGCTCTAAGCTTTATGCATCTAACATTACACAACAACAATTTCACGTTTAAAAGTAGTCTTTTTTCTTTCTTTCTTTCAAAATAGGTGCATCATGTCTTTGTTAATCCATCAACTCATGGTCTACGCGGGAGGACCATGACACTGGTTAGAGTTTATGTGTGTAATAGAATGGAGTCACTTTACGATCTAAAACATAAAAGTCATGCAACCAATAAGACTGTAGTTAACGAAGGCCAGAGACGAGCATTATCGTGCTCGTTGCCTCACCAGTGTTTCACAGGTGTGGATTGTGTTACCAATATCATGCAATACAAAAAACTATCTGTAATTTTTTTGTTTGCATTTTATTTCTCGTGAGTTTCAAGATGAACAAACCAAACCACCCTAGTGTACTGTAACGTAACCTTTACAAAGAAGCGTTTAAAGTGGAGAAGAAAATAATCAAAACTCTGATGCATAGGCATGATTTTACAAAGTTTCAGAACTCGAAACCCCAACTCAATAGGAGATGAATTCTGATTTCCCCCCCATTTTTCATAACTAAAGAAATTATAGACAACAACTACTGATCATAAAACAACTTGACTGTAATGCCCCATGATTTCTTAATGTTATATACTTTCTTGAGCTGGTGTATTTTTTTTTTTTTTTTTTTTTTTTTTTAATGGTCTGAATCCGTTCAACATCCCAGTAGAACTTACTACCATTTCTTCTACACATGGAGTTTCCTTGTGGGATCATTACCTCTTTTTAAGTGACAATGCAATTATTTACCAGGACAACTTACACCAATGTTAATCTATTTCATTTCAATCATATTTTATATTTACACGAGTACTTGAACATTTATATACTTGTATACCACTAGGTATATCATACACAAGGTACACATAAATTTTGGCATTGGTAATGCATTATAATAGGGAGTTGAGGTACTATTATTTTTCCTTTTCTTGTACATTTACAATCATAATGAATTTTCCTAGCACGTTTATGTTAAACCAAACAATTGGTAGACACGTGCCAACACATAGCCACCACCAGTATTATTAGTATGGCGTTTCACTGTTAATGCAGCTACAAATCATATATCACATTGATAATCTTACTTTTCTTTATTACATTACAAACATGTTATTTAAAACAAGTTTTATACCACTTTACATGTACACTTACGAAAGTAATTCAATACACATTTTACACACATTGTTAAAAATCTTCAGATACATAATACACCTCTTATCAATCAACTTCCATTCATTTACAATTTAGTTGTCCAAATAGGCTGTCAACTCAACCCAACAAGACATCGAGCAAGACCATCGCCAATCTAGACCTTCTTTATATTATAATTGATTGTCTATAATATTTCTTTACTACATTACAATCGATTGTTCCAAAACATCCCTATATTATACTTCTTTTGGCTATCCCAAATCAGCCTTGCATTTGATCATTTTTTACCTCCAAATCGACCTTTATGTTATAATATCACCTACATCACCATGGATATCATCTTTTTTCCTTTTTTATTTATCACCATTTAGATTTGTTTGGTCATCTATCCTTCCAATCATTTTTCTGAGGTGATACAATTTTCATATCCATCCTTCACAAGGATTATACATTGATCAAATTCAATTTCATTAATCCAACGAACCATTACCATGAATTTAATTACAAATTCTTTATTTCATATCAACAATTTGATTTCACCCAAAAACATTTTCAACAATAATCCAATAAGACATTCATGCAAAAATTATTAGCTCCGTACAAGGTAATTAATCAAATCACATATCCTAATCATCAATGCTACTAAGGCCACTAGCTCCACTTCGGGAAGCTAGTTAAATCATATATTTCGGTCATCAACGTATCTGATGCCACTAGCTCCACTCCGAGCAACTAGTCAAATCATACCTTCCAAAACATATTTATTTTTACAATACACATTAATTACATATACATTTAAGAATTATTTTTTTGATCAAGAATCAACACCTTTTCATAATGCACAATCCCATTTCCTGATAGAAACCATCGCATTTCACCTCAAATATATCATTATCAGCCCGACAGTTAGTTTCACTGACGCTACTAGCTTTATTCAAGGCAACTAGTCAATTAAGTTCTTATTGGTTACTCACAATCATATATTTATATGCAAACACATTTAAACAATTTTACAGTTAATAAAATTTATGAAATTTCTACAAATAAGGATGGGTGCAAGGCACCTACCTGATACCTAAGATTATGATGTAATTTCTAGCAGCTAACCAGATCCCACAGTGTTTTTTTGTATTAGCAGGGATACAACATCATACTCAATTTAATCATCATTGGAACTTCATTCCAATTTTCTTATGTATGCACATTTTCCATGACCGTATTCATAAAAACAACGCTTAGTACAACACACATAACACCACATAACCCCTTTAACTTAACCATTATAATAATTAAATTCATAAAATTTAATTACTCTTTTATTTACTTTAGGCCACACCTATACCAAAAGGAACATACATTTTCCTCCAGGATTTCATACAACCAATCTCATACTCAATTTTTAAAACACATTATATTACACAATCGAATACAAATACCATAATAATTTTAAGACATCACTCAATCTTTTTTTTAATTCCATATTGGCTGAAACTATCGCCTTAAAGAACCCAAACTTTTTTTTTTCTTCCCTTTTTCTTGTAACTAACTTCACTCCCATTTATTAACTTTATAATATAACATGTTTAAATATAAGTTTCATGGCAATTTAAACCAACCATTCCAAACTCATTTTCTTAGTCTTGGTCGTACCTCATACAAAATAAAGGTATAGATTTTTTTTTAATTTTTTAATGCAATTTAACACTTATCCATTCATCTTACACTTCAATTAACATAATTGAACACATTTTCATGTCAATTCAAACCCCTTATTTTATTTATGTTTGAAAGACTCATATGATAGTTGTGTAAGTTATTTGAACTAATATAACTAAGTTATCTTTATAGGGAATGATATTCTTTGATCATAGCTACACATCGTTTTAATCAAGGGTAATAAACAGACAATTGTTTAGTATAACATGAACTTATAGGATGAATTTGTACATGTTTTACTTTGAATTCATGCTTCTCTACTTATAACATGAATTTAAACTATTATACAATTAGTCAATATTAAAATAAAAATAAGAACAAATTAAAGTTGTTTTAGTATATAATTATTATTTAGTTGGAAAAAAGCTATTAATCCTAGCAAAAGATTCTTAAGACGAGTGAACACCATTATGGTCATCCATAGCTTTTTTTTGCTCAATGGTTTGGTTTCTACCATTTGAGAAGAGATGAGGTGGTATTTGCTGATTTCTACAAAGATATTCCTTTTTGCATATGGTTCCTCGCTTTAATCTCTTTGAGGGTCATATCAACTTTAGCCTTAACAAGCTTTTTCTTGGCTTTTATTAGTTCTTCCCTCATATTAGCTATTTAACTTCTCAAGACTTGACTTATAGAGAGATATCTTCAATAGACTGGTTAGCCTTCTAGACAAGTGAGTATTTAACTTTTCAAGATTCCTTTTGGTTTCTAAAAGATTCTTAGACAATTTTATATTCTCACAACACCTTTATTGTTTTTTCCTGGTACTAATAAGAAGATCAATATCTTTTTATTACTATACTAAGGTTCCCCCTGCACCATGATCCAATGAATATTTAAAGACTCTTTAAAATCTCCTTTAAATGATTAGTAAAGGCTTTAATACCTAAAATATTATACTCAAGGTCAATAATGGTCATAATCTTCTTGGCTCTCTCCGTTGGTTGTTCTCATTAAGCTCAATCTCAAAAGATGAAATGTCTACTAGTAAATAAGCATAAAATTAAAAAAGCAGATAATCTAAAAATCTATAATATAAAGAAGAAAGGTTTTTACTAATATTAAAACTATAAAAATCAAAGGCATCTTGAAATGATAACAAAAATTTACATGCAAACTTTGAGGAGTTACCATAAATGGTTGATTTAGAACCATAATTTTTTTTTTAAAGAGGAGATGTATAAGCATTAGTGTAATGGTCTTCTAGTGATATGGAAGAAGAGAGAGCTTTAAGCCTTAAAGATTTATTAAGGAAATCAACTACTAGATCAATAAAAAAGGATCAATCACTAATATGTCTTTCACCTTAACTATTCTTAATATAGTTACCCTCTACATCCACCTCATTCCATTGATGTAGAAGAATATGATCGCTAATAGCATTAGTTATTGGTAAGATTATATGATATTAAGAGAAACTATGTTGTTATCGTTAATCCTTTTTTTTTCTTCTCCACCATTACTTGTTCTAAATTAGAAGGATATTTTCATAGTACAAAATCTATCATAATAAACACAACATTTAATGAAACATATTCACCTTTAATATAAAGGATAAATAACCTAAGAGGTTTTATCATTAAAGGCTTAAGAGGTCTAGCTTGAGAGGAAGGTTCAATAGTAGATTTAGTAGTAATAGGTGGTGATAAATTTCTCTCAAAAGTATTAGGATCTGGTTGAGTCTTTTCATAATGACCAACAATAAAAAAAGATAGTGTTTTAACAACTTCAATACTTGAACCTTTAAGAATCATTGCAGTGGTGATAGGTGACATTAAAAAAAAATGTTAATTGAGGATGGCATGTAAAATAAATTAATCTCAATTAGCATCTTTATAAAAGGGATTAAAGGAGGAGGCACAACAAAAGTAATTGTTGCTTCCTAAAAAGTAAAATAAAGGGTAAGTAATAATATTAAATAACTTGTTAAGAGTTTATGATAAGTTATATTACCTTAACCTTAATTCTCAACTTGGTAACAGAAGCTTCAACTTAACTACCTTTTTCTAAAATAAAAGGATGTTGAGGATTTAAAAGATCCATTATTATTTAAGGTTAAGGACTTATGATAGGCTAATAAGTTGCACATGATAAGTATTTTGACAATGTAAATAATCAAATGGATTTTAACTAAAAATATAAATAGTTAGATTCAAGTGTTCTTATTGGAGCTTTCATGTGCAATTTGTTTTTAGTTGTTCTTATAATTAGGATCTTTGAAGCCTTCCCCCCTCTTTTTTATTATTTTACCTGCTAGTTTGGCATCAAACATGAATCTTGTTGAAATATTTTCTAAAAAAACAGTAAAGACAAGGATTAAAGTCTTTTTATATAAGATATTGAACTTTATTTGATGACTTATTGTGAATGAGGTAATTCACTCATAAATTTCGAATAAAGTGATCCTTGAATTTGAAAACTTCTTATACTTCCTGTAAAAAGAAGAAAATTACTCTATTAGACCAATCTTATTCATAGTATAAAGCATTGGAAAAAGGATTATACTAAACAAAACCTACTTTGATAGCCATCATTTAATGATTTCTCTATGGGTTTGCACTGATCACCAACTTATAATGCAAGTCCTTGCAGGTGAGGATACACCTTCAAGAATAATAGTTCATCTTCTTCTATTTGATATTACAATAGTAATATCTATTAAGGTCTTGTCATTAATGATGCTTTATGAGTAATTGTTATGTCACTCATACTTGTTAAGCAAATGAAAATATTTACATGATCTTTGAAATACAAGTTTTGAAAGGAAAAACACAAGAGATTCTTCCTTAGAAAGATCAAATTTAAGTCAATATGCATCCTCACATCAATAAAGTTTGAAAAATATATGGTAGCCCATGTTTTGACCCATCATAGCACTCCATAAATACAACTTTTCATCAAGTGAATGATGTTTTTGCACTTGGACTCACTTTCTTCCAAAACCCTATAAATATGGTTAAGAACAAAATGACTTAGAGTCATAGTCATACCTTCAACCAAACCTATGGCTAGTTTTAGGTAAGATTTTGTATGCTTTTATGACTTGGAATAGTTTGAGGCATTTTTATATTCAATATAACATAAGTGTTTCATGTTTCTTAAAAATAGGGAGGTCATTATTTTCTTTCTCGCTTTTTATTAACCTACTGAATTCCAAGGAAACTTTTACCAAGTCCTTCAAAGTACTGATATCTATATGAATAAAGGTATATAATTTCTTGCTAGCTATAAATAGATTATCTTTTATGGCTAAATTATGAAGAGCTATAATATATAAGCCATACTTGAACAAGAAGACATTATTGGACTTGTACTAGAACAACTAGAGGGTAAACCACTAGCTATTTGTTATGTTTTGTTGGGATTTTAGAAATCTAAATTTCTTTAAATATCTTTTAAAATTTCTATTATTCATTAAAATGGTGTTACATTCTTCTCAAACACTAATTTATTATAACGATTCTATTTCATATAAAGATAACTTTCTTCTAGATGTTCTTGTTTATATAATTGTCCTAAAAAAGGGTCATTTCTCAATATAAAAAATGAAGTAGCCATTTATTTCTTCCATAGATGTTTTATTGAAGAATAAACCTATACTTTAACTTGTATTCTTCTTACTCACATTAACAGTAGACCAAAACACATAAAATAAATAATTTACATAGAATTCATAGCAAGATATGAGTGACTTTTGAGGAGCAAAGATTGAAGGTGTTATTTTTTTTAAAAGAAAAGGCTCATTTAGAGTTCTTGATAGAGTCTTTACAAGAAAATATCTATATCCGTGAAATGGGAATTAAGTTTTTTTTTTTGTGCAAAAGATAAGGAATCAAGAGTAATTTCAAAAACCTAAATGTCATGTCTAAAAGCTAGAACACATGTCGTTTTTAAAATTAAAATGTTCGGATAAAATATTTGACATGTTAGACATATTTTAAAACATGATTGACTAATTTTAGGTTATTTTTCATATTATACTTGGTTGATTTGATCAATTGATTTTAGTACAAGTTTGATGGTTTTAATATTCATTCATTTCAGAAATAAAGCAATGTGAGTGCCATTATTAATACCTAAAATAAACATAGATGTGTCAATCATAGAGAACAATAATTGTTCATCACATTACAAGGAAAAAGAGCTACAATTAATCCTGAATTAGAAGAATTGACAGAGTTGAAAGAGTTTTGAATCAATCAGGAAAGTTGGAGGAGTAGTCGACTACTCGACGAAGCGGCCAAAAGTAAAAATCAATAAATTTTGAACGCATATTGATAACCAGAAGATACAATTATATTTAAATAGTGGATAATTAATATAATCACATATTAGCCTAGGATTTAGTGTGTTTGAATAAAAAAAAGAGTTTAGTTTGTATTAGGAGTTAATAAATATTATTATTATATTGATATTTGTATAGGATTATAATTGTCTATGTAAGTAGAATTCAAACTCCATAATAATATAAATAGGGTTAGATACTACTATAAATGATAGTCATCCCTATGTATTCAATTCATGTAATTTATCCATCTTTTCTCTAAAGGGTTTTATTGCTTTTATTTACAACATTTCTTTATTTCTTACACTTTGGATTCATGTAAAGTCTCTCCTTTAAACTCCTATCCTTTTCTTCATGATAGTGCTTCATATATAGATAACTCTTTCTGAGGGTTAGAGATTTAGAATTCCATTTCTTATTTCACAAAGATAGCTGTCACCTCATCACATGTTCAATTTTAAGTAATAAAATTAATTGGCATCAGTTTCTCAATAAATCCCTAAACCCTACCAACTTAAATTGTTACTTAATAATAACATTATCCTTTTTCTTTTCAATACTGAAATAAAATAAAAATTCAAATTCAAATTATTTTACAATCTCTTTATTTTTTTCACCAAGACCTTCAACGTTTTAATCCATCTCTTTTGATTCTACTTCCTCCTCTTCTTTTTATGTTGTCACTAAATAACATCTCCAGCACACAATCCATAGAATTTGAATATTTGCAAATAATTAAACACAAGATGATGGTGAACTTATACTACTATCTGTGAGTCATCATTATAACTGTACGATCTAATAGCAATTTTTAATGGAGAATTGAATAAAGTGTGTGTGTATATATATATATTAATTAATTCATATGAATATTCGGGCTAATTTGAGTGTACCTTAACTAATATCACATGTCTTAAAGTTAACGACCATATAAACCTTTAGTGGCCCGCTCCAGACCTTAAAGTTAACGATCATGTAAGTTTTTAGTGGCCCCGAGGTTCATGAAACTTGAACTAATGACCTTTAGAAAGCAAATCTAGAGTCTGATCTGTTGAGGTACATTTCTTAAGATTTATATATATATATGTTTTTTTTTTTTTTTGTGAGAGAGCATAAAAGAAACAGCAACAATGATGTTAAATGCTAATGAAAAAATAAAAAAATAATTATATTTTTTAATTTTATTCTTAGGATTGATAAATAGTACAGATGAAAAAATATATATATATAAAAAAATGTAATTTTTGAATGATATTTTGGGCTATATCAAGAAACTCCATAAACTTCACGAATGAAATTGAAATTCATACATATTTTGTATTATTATCAATGACAGATAAGGACATTGGAATACGAATGAAAGATATGGGGTAGGATTGAAAGAAACCAAAAGTTTTAGGTGAAAATGAGACATCCATAAACAACAAGGGACAAATTAAAATTTATAAAAAAAGGGGCCCGAGATTATATAGTATTATTATTATTATTATTGGTATATGGAGATAGATGGATACCTCAACCTCATTCATGTGGAAGTATCTTCATGGGTACGAACACGGCCAGACAAGGGAGGGTCAAGCAGCACGAAAGAGAAGAGCAACAGAGAGAGATTTTTGATACAAACTAGAGTGTTCGCAGGGCAGAGAGGAGGAAAGTTCTTTCCCTCATGGCATGCAGCAGTAGCAGTTGAATAAATCATCCTCTATTATTATTTTCTTTTTGTTTGTTGGATTACTTAATCTTCCTGTCTGTCAATCAATCAGTCAGTGCTGTAGATGGCAGTTGTTGTTGGGTTGCTTCCATCCTTCCGCTCACTTGGCTTCCCATCTTCTCTGCTAACCTCCTTTGCCTCCTCCAACTCCATCTCTCTCCAGCCACTCCTCTCTCATAAGCACATTAGTTTTTCAGATATAAGAATTTATCCTCTCTTATATTCCTCTGCCGCCACTGCTTCTCGCAGGAAACAATTGCTCTCTTTTAAGGTACGAACTTTTATCCCAGTTCTCTATTCTTCTTCTTGTGTTTTCAGTAGAATTTAAGTCAATTTACGAGGAACTTTTTTTTTTAAAAAAATTCTATATTGGTTAGCATTCATGCTAATTAAAGAGAGAATTTATGCAAATTAAACTGTATTTATTAGGTGTTTCTATTTGAAGTTCTTAATGGTGGGTTCGTTGGGAATTTGTGTTTTAATTGACTTTGCCGGTGATAAATTTAATCCCGGGATTGCCAAATTACCTGCCTTCTGGGTCGTGAGAACACATCATGGTGTGGGTTTATCTTCCAAAAGAAGTTCATCAAGAATTGTGTGCGACCGAAACTATTTTTTCTTTTTTATTTCATTTGAATCTGGTTGATTTCCCCATCAGGCAATTCAATTATTCATTTTGTTTCAATAATTTGTTTCAGGTACATGCAACCGTTGCTGAAACTGACCAACCGAAATGGTGGGAGAAGAATGCGGGACCAAATATGATTGACATTCATTCTACAGAAGAATTTTTGCGTGCCTTAAGTGAAGCTAGAGATAGATTAGTAATTGTTGAATTTTATGGAACTTGGTGTGCTTCTTGTCGAGCGTTATTTCCCAAGGTAATTCTTCTCTTTATTTGACAATTGATTCCTAAACTTGCTTGTCGTTAAGGGTGGCCTGGATACCAACCTCTTAAAGTTTTGAGGATTCAGTGCTGTACTGTTGAGAAAACTTCAAAGTGTAGAGTTTCATGATGATATCCCATTAAAAAATTTCATTTCGGTTTCTAAAAATAAATAAATTTAGAATAAACAATTGGGCTTATAGCTCACTGAACAAAATATCCAATAATAACTAAATCAAATCCAATAAATAAACCTAAATAAAATTCAATAACACTAGGGTTGAGCTATCCTCTATCATCATAGATCATACGGACATGTGAATCATGTCTTGGTTATCTCCATCAATTATGATGCTGCAAAAGTTAATGTTAGAGTTTGATAGTTCATATATTAATTTTAAAACAGAATCTTAGTAGTTCTTGATACCATCGACTCTTCTTTAACATATATTTATTGCTAACGTTGGTAGTCTGTATGTAAATTATTGATTTATATGGAAAGATCATGACTTTTTTTTTCTTTTTTCTAAATGAACATGGATGCATGAAACACTGTTTCACAAAGCCTATTCATCATGAAGAATGGAGGAATTTGTTTCTGAACTGTTGGTAGATTTTTTTTTGGTGTAATGATTTTTTTCTTGTGATGGATCCACAGCTCTGCAGAACAGCTGAAGAACATCCTGAAATTTTATTCCTGAAAGTCAATTTTAATGAAAACAAGCCTATGTGCAGAAGTTTGAATGTTAAGGTGCTTCCTTATTTCCACTTCTATCGTGGAGCTCATGGACAACTTGAATCCTTTTCATGTTCACTAGCTAAGGTTAGTACTTCATGTCTTTCCTTTTTATTTTTACTTTATATTTTTGGATTTTTTGAACACTGGATGTATGTCTTTATTCACCAACACTAATGCTCAACTGTTGAAGCAACAGTTCCCAATGAGTTGACTTGTATGTGATAAAATATGAAGCTAGTGACAAGGTTTTTCTTATTGATGTTGTGGGAGATGAAGAAAAGAAAACCAATAGAGAAACTATGAAGTTCGTCCTTTTATCTTGTCTAGGCACATGATTAGAGTGTGCATTTTGAAGAGTTGGGTGCAATATAAAATCTGATTCATTTATTGTATCGAACAACTTTACAGAGAGCGAAAGCTCGAAGCTGGTGTGGAAGAGCGTAGTATAACCTCATATGGAGGGAGTAATCAATAAGGAATTCTCTGACTGCTTGAGATTCAGTTCATTTGTTACATTACGGATCATTTAGTAGATAACCACCCATACTAAATAACTTGAGTTGAAATGCAGTTAGTGTAAATGATTAATTTTCTTGTTCTACTGATATTGAATGTTTGTTACACGTTGTTCTCAAAACCATCTGCAGTTTCAAAAAATAAAAGATGCTATTGAAATGCACAACACAGCCCGTTGCGGCATAGGTCCACCAAAGGCAGTTGGAGAGCTTACTCTTGAATCTATATCAGCTCCACCGGACAAGACAGCAGGATCTACATAAACATAAAATTCTTAAGCCAAGGATCTGTCTGTATATTTGCAAAGGTGCTTCATGGTGAGCAATCCGCTGTTATTGTGTATATTCAGACTGTTCTTTGTAAGAGAATAGCAGGCGGAAGTTGCCATCGTTCTTGCATTCCATTCTCGTGAATGTAATATTTTGTTTATGAAATATTCGTGCATGTTTGCTTTAGGTAAACTTGTGAATGACAGCAAACTCTTGTGCAAAATTCAATATAGTAGTATTATAGATATGATTGACATATTAACATATTTTTTAAATATATATTTTTTATTATTAACATATTAAAATTATTGAAAAATACTAAAAATAAATATAGTAGTATTATAGATATGATTGAAGAAGAATAAAACCCATACTAGATATGTTGGTTTGGTTTGTGATAAGGGTAATAGCGCTACTAGTAGTGTTATAGACCATGTACCTTCAAATTTTCAATGTGATTTGGATTTTAGAAGGTCTTTCCACAAGTTGTGTTTTTATTTTTTTCAGTAAAGCAATTTTAAAGTCAATTCTTACTGAAGCATATTTAAATAAGTTAGTGGAGAAGCCAAAAGTCTTATACCATATAATAATGAAAAGGTTGTCATAGTATATATAATGTTACTGAAGCATATTTAAATAAGTTAAAGTCAATGCTTATTCTATCTTTATGCAAAGAGGAATGACATAGCTTTATACGAGGAAAATAATATGATTTATATTATTAGCTTTTATATCAAGCTAGAACATAAATAATGAAAGAAAGTAAGATTGGGTTATTTGGAACTTTAGGTTGATGAAAGAGTTTTGTGTAGCTTTTGTTTTCTTGTAGTGAATTTCTCTCATCATCTCTCTTGAGAATAGGTTTAAGTTTCTAAAAGATGCAAATTCTTTGTGTGTTCTTGTGTTATTGATTTTTATTTTGGTTTTCTATTTCTTTATTTACCAATTGTTTCTTAGATTATGGGATTATTTCATTACCGATTCTTATTATTAAAAAATCATTATTCCACCACCAATTTATGTGTGTGTGTGTGTTTCTCTTCATATAGGTTTAGATTACACTAAATGAGAGCCTTTTTATTGAAGCTTGGCTATTATTGTTGTAGTATTATTTTTCACGTCTTGCCTTTAGTCTAATTAGAATGATAGAGTCTATCTTTGTTTATTTTAAAAGCAATAATACCATTAGAAACCATACTCTTTTTAAAAATCAAGGTCAAGGATTTTCTTTTCTAATTACAATAATGCATGATGTAAACCTAAAGACTAAGAACCCTTGAACCCATCAACAAGATAGAATACAACAAAAGAACACTAAAATCAAATTGATAGAAAACCCATTCCAATAATTACCTAAATTAAGAAACTAAAGTTATTGGATGAAAGACCCCAACCATTTGATTATAATGAATCAATAATTAGAAGTATAAGGAAGAATACCATAAATAAAATTAATATTTTTTAAGTCTTAAAGAGTTCAATAAAGAACCAAAAGGATGAGTAACCTCGCCAAATAAAATATTATTTTTTAATAATAAGCAATTTGAAAAAATCTAAATATAAGCTAAATAACCCTATTTATACTAGGTAAAATGTCCTAAATAAAGTTGAAAAATAATAAAAAAGTATTAATCCAAATAGACAAAAAAATTCCTAAACAAACTAGAAAAATAATACAATTGCCACACAATAATTTCTTGGATTTTTTGAAAGGTCTTTCTGAACTTTGATTGCTACTAACTTTTCTCTATGGAAAACAAGACCTTTACAGTCTTTTGAAAAATATTCAGCCTAATCCAATGGTTAGATAAAAAGTTATGCTTGTTAGAGTATAACTATATATTAAAAACAATCTAAAAATTCCCTCTAATGTCCTTGAATAACAAGGATTGTTATGGCATAAGAATTCCTTGCAAAATAAGGATTGTTGTCTTATTGATCTTCTTAGAAAGTGGAAAAATCCTTGTAAATTAAGGATTCCACATGTAATTAAGTCTTTACTTTGTAAAAATCCATAAATCATATGAAAAAAACAATCATTTTTCTCACTTATCTAGATGAGTTACTATGGATGTCGCGAGGTCGCGTCGCAACGTCATCTAGCGACGACGAAGGCTTTATATCGTGTCTCCTGATGAGATGTGGTGTGTTGGGAAGGGTTTTTGAATTTAATCAAAAAATTATGATTAATGTTTAGGAGTCGCCACCTAGTATTATGGTCACTAGGAACCTATGGTCTGCAAGAGTCTAGGTAATGGATTGATTGTGCAAGGGAAAGATGCAACACCTCCAGTGCACCCTACCTAAGGTAAGTTGCATTGTCGTTTGATTATTTTTTTTTTTCTAAGTCGGGTTTCTATTCGTTGGTCTTTTCTAAGGTTCAAGGTAGATCTCTCTTCATGAGAAAGTCTCTACCTTATCGGGTTAAATCCTAACCGCTTTAAAGTTTGAATTTTAGCATTGTATTTTTACACCTTGTATCTTTAATACCTGATAGTGTACTTTATCGTGTAATTTTACACCTTACAGATATTAAAATCTACATCTGGACTCTAGAAAAAAGATTGGAAAAAAGTTTTTGATATTTTGGTCAAACCCTAATGAATGATCATAAACTAGTTATGATATCCCTTTTTTTTTGGATTTTTAAAACATGAGAAAGATGCAATTTTTTAATGAAAATATGCTTGGAAAATTTTTAGGATTTGGTCGTATGCATGAAAACAAAATATTTTTTTTAAGGGGCAATTTATTTAAAATATTTAAGATTTTTTGAATTTTTTTTAAATTTGTTTTTGAAAACATTTCGGAGCAAATCAGGTATTTTAATATTGGATTTGTATCTTACAGTGTAAGTATACAACCCAATATTACACAAAATTGATAGAAAAACATTTGAGAAAATCACAAATATTTTAAAATGCCCCTTGAAATGTTTTGAATTTTTTTTTTTTTTAATAATAATAATTAATAATAATAATAATAATAATAATAATAATAATAATAATTATTATTATTATTATTATTATTATTATTATTTATCCATCCAATCCCTTATATTACCAAACACCATATTCATATGCTTTAAATGTTGTTGTATCGCCTGTATAAAAAAAAATGTGTTCTCCTTCTTAGATGATGACCCACTGTTGGAAGACATCGTCAAATAAAAACTTTTACAGTAGTAAAAAAAATATCTTCATACACTTTCTCATGTGTTTACACTTAATGTGATGCCACTTGATAATATGCTCATCTTTTTGCCTTTTATGTCTTACGCTCTCCTCTTTAATTATTTAAGGAACTAATCGAAACAATCACAAATTTTAGTTCATAATGTCCAATTAATAAATTAAAAAAAAAAGATGACCAAGAACAATGAAAACAAAACAAAGATGAATATGAAAACAAGTTGAAAACGAGTATGGAAATGACACAAAAATGAATATAAAAATGAGATGAAACTGGCTACAAAATTCAAGAATGACTTTATGAAACCTGAAATCGATGTATACTCAAACATGTACTCAATATCCCAAAATTAAATTTCAAAATAACATAATCTACTAATGAAACCAACCAACTTGGCAGAATTTATATTGCAATTGTAATATCTAGGGTAATGTTCTAGAAAATATATAGAAAAAGGGGGTAATTGACGATTATAAAATGTCTAGATAGATATGAATAAAAGACGAAGAGCTTAAGGGTGCTTTAATATAAATTTATGAAATGATTTTGAGTGATAAAAATTATGGTGTGATAAAATGAATATAATAAATTAGGGAAGAAAAGTTAAGAAGATAAATGAATAAAGGTTCAGATCGAATATTTGCATTGGTCCAAAACCAGAAAAGGTCTTTCTGTTTTAAGAAATGGCTAAACTGATTTAATAAAACGATCACATTGTTTCTCAAAACTGTTAGACTGTTTTGGCTACTACTTCTTTTAAAGTTGACGGTGCAGCCAAAAGAGGGAAAAAGTGTTTTTTTTTTTTTCACCATTGAAGAGTTAGAGAAGTGATATATAGGAGTGGAAAAGGATGGTTCTAAGAGAGAAAAACGCATCCACACTAGAAAATTAAGATAAATCAAAGAGAGAGAATATTGAGTTAGATATTGAAAGTGAATAAAGAGAAGGAAAAAGGGGAGGGATGTGGAAAATTTTGATTAGTTCGAACTTAAAGCTGAGAGTATTATTTGTTAAGTAGTTCTAAGCGTAACCTAGCAAGCTTATATGAAATAGAAGGAAATTGAGGTGAATTCATGAATTTTGTGTTAGGTTTTATGATAGAAATTAGGGGGAAACGCAAATTGATTGTAGATGGAGTCATTTGGGTTAGATTAGGTTGTGATGGGTGCTAAATTAGAAAGAAACAATGAAGAAAACTACGGTGTCCCTAAGGGCTCAATGGCCGGCCAATAGGGCACCGAATTGCATGTGATGAATTTGTGTTTATTGAAGTGTAATGATGATGTATCAGTGTATGTGTGAGGAGAATAAATACATAATGTGTCCTATATGAATAAAATTGAAGAGAATTCACATCTTTTTTTTTGGTATGTTTCAACAAAATAGGAGTAAGGATGAAAATTGGGATTTGTGAATGTAAAATGGTTTAAAATTTGTATAAATTAATGATGAATGTGTTAAGGAATGAATGGATTCTTTGTGTCTTTTTGGAAGGAAATGAAAGTCAATGTAAGTTTAATTGTAAATGATTGTCAAGTTGAAAGAAAACAACTTAGTATATTATTATGTGAAATGTATATGAAATGAAAAGTAATGTGGTATACCTGTGGATTAATGGGAGGTTATGACAATTGTGTAGTAGTAAGGAGGTATTATAGAACTTTGACAGCAGGTAGATTTTGAAACCTTAACACTTTTGTTTACCATGGTCATTATACTAGATATTGCAATTGTAGAAAAGTATTGTGATTTCAATTGTGGATTAAAGATGTGAGGAACTAGATTTCCAGGTAATGAGATTAGTGCTCGGTAATGGGCAGAGGAACTAGTTTTCCTAGTAATAGGACTAGTGCTCGGTAGTGGATAGAAGAACTAGTTTCCCGGTGATAGGACTAGTGCTTGGTAATTGGTCAAAGAGATTAGATATCCAATGAAGGATTTATTGCCCGAAAATGGGCAGAGAGATTAGTCATTTAGTAATAAGATATTTACGAATAAGGATAATGTGAGTAAATGCTAGAAAAGGTAAGAATTTGCATGAAAAAGGGGTTAGTTGTAATGGGTTAAGCTAACCCAGGGTTTTAGTTGAATTAAAAGGAATTCAACTGATTTATAAAAGGGAACTAATTGAAATAGATAAAATAAACTATAATGGAATTGAATAATTAAGGTTGTATTCTTATGTGATTAATTTATGCAAAAACTTGATTTTATTATGTGATAATCAATCTCAGGTACCTCTCATCAATGAGCAAATGATAAGTTTTTTTAAGGAATACTTTTTCTAAGATTTAATGAACATGTAATCAGTAACCTTTTGTATTGTAATTTGGGAATGTAATTAATATTAACCTTTTTGGAGGACATATTACTATATTTAGACATCTTTGTAGATTTTTAATATTTTATAAGTTTTTTTGTTGTTTTAAAATTATGAATGCATGTGGTTATATTGTGTCACTTTCTTATGAATTAATTATGTGTGCATATATGTGTATATGATTTGTAAAAAAATATAATAGTAGACTATGATTAATGAAATATTAGAAGTTGAGGTTGGAAGGTATTCTAATCTAATGACAAGATGAGTCCAGGATTGTTGGACAAACTTTGAGATGTATATTAATGAGAATCAATATGAAACAAGAATTAATCAATTAACTTGGGATCTCTTGATATAAGGGAGACTCTACCAAATTTTCGGTAGAAATGTCGTCAATTTCATGAGGAATATATGTAATATTCAAAACTAGAAAATGATAAACAAAATGATAACGTAAAGTTTCAGCTTAATCCGATTAATCGTTTGAAGGAAAAAAAATCCTAAATACATTGAATTAACATGAAAAAATCATGTAGTGATTGTGTGTAAATATTAGGGATGTTACAACAATTTTCTCAAATACATATTCAAAAATTGTAAGTTTTAATTTTGTCGCAATAATAAAAAACTTGTGATTTCAACTTCTTTTTTTTTAATATACTAATTTGATAATAGGCAAAATTTAAAGAAACTTTTGTTTTTTTTATACTAGCTACTGTAATTCAATAATTGAGAAATATAGAACAAATAATGGGGAAATTTAAAGATATATAGATATATAAAACCCGATTTTAAAGCTTTTATATGATACCAACTAATGCAAACAAGGATAGTAAGAATTCTTAAACTCACAAACAAGATAGAATACAACTGAAAAAAGCTAGAATTAGATTGATAAAAAGCTAGACCTAATCATCACCTAAACTAAAAAAATTGAAGTTCTTGTATGAAAGACTCCAACCCTTTGATTATAATGAATCAAGAATTTGAAGCATAAGGAAGAATGCCATTAAGATAATTAATCTTTGTTAAGTCCTAAAGAGTTTAATGAAAAATCAAGAGCATGAGTAACTTCGCCATACATAAAATATTATTTCTTAATACAAGATAAATAACCTTATTTATGCTAGATAAAACACTCTAAACAAGACTAGAAAAATAATAAAAGAGTACTAATCCAAATAGAAAAAAAAAATACCCTAAACCAACTAGAAAAATAATCTAATTCTTGCATAATAGCTTATGGGCTTTATTGTAAGGCCTTACCAAACTTATATTTTTATGAAATTATAACCCTAAACAAAACAAGGCCTTTAAAATCTTCTGAAAATATTTTAGCTTGATATAATGATTGAATCAAAAGTTATGATTATTAGCATAAAACTATACATTAAAAAAATAAGCCCAAAACTGCCTATAATTTCCTTAAATAATAAGGATTGTTGCTACATAAAGAATCCATGCAAAGTAAGGATTGATGTCTAATTGATTGGAAAGTAAGGACTCCATATGTGTTTAAATTCTTGTCTTCCATATTTGTTTAAATTCTTGTCTTGTCAGAATCCACAAATTATATGGAAAACAATACTTTTCTGACTTTTCTTGTTTGTTGGCAGATTTAAAGCTTGAATTCAAACACATCACGATCTCTTATCTAGATGAGTTATTGAGCTTACCATGTATGAATGAAAAGCTTGAGATATATAGTTTTTATCCCAACTAGAATTATAGAAAAACTCTATTTGTAGCTTCTTATATGGCCCACAAAGTACATAAAAGTCAGTATGACAGATTTATAACTTTTTAACCCGAACATCTTGACTTACCCTATTAAATTCCTTGTTGATCTTTTTAATTTTAGACCTTGTAATAGATCTAATTGGGACCTCTAATAGACTCTTTGGTGATACTCGCTAATTCTCATCAATAAATTTATGTACTATAAAAACATACACTTTTAATCAAGCTATTTATTATGTTTTAAGAAAGGAGAGTTTTGAAGTTATGTTGTAGGCTTTGTGCCTAGAATATTATTTTTTTTTATATTCTAGTATTTTGTTTTATCAATAACTATTAAAGATTCAACTTTAAATTATATCCTTATTAGGCAAACATGATCTTAGTAATTCCCATCAATTCCTAATCCTAGGTATCAATAAAATAATCAAAACCTATGAGTCTTGAGATCATAGAATTAACATGATAGAAAAGTAAATGTGATTTAGATTTAGGTTATGTTTGATATAACTTTGAATTTTTATTTAAATTTATTTGTAACTTTTGATTCAACAAAAAGTTATTAATATGTTTAGTTAAAAACAATTTTTCACTAAATCAAAGTTTTATTATAAATTTAAGTTCAAATTTTGATTTAATCTAAAGTTAAGCTTTCAACTTATTGATTTTAACTTATACAACTTAAAAAAAAAAAAACACTATTTTTAGCCATCTTTTTACTAAACATACTTTTAACTTAACTAATTTTGTTGTGAGTTTAGTTATATATATATATATATATATATATATATATATATAGAATTAAATCACTCCTTTCTAACAAGCTCTTTTAGAAATAGAATTAGTCAATCCAAATTGTGATGAAATTTATGCATAAATACGAGCAATAAATAATTGGGTAAGGGCTGGATTAAAAGAAATTGGAAGAAATTATACCTCACCCTTAATGATCTTAATGATAGAATCGACCAAAATAGAAAAAAAATGGAAATTTAATTTGTTTGAGAAATTTACATATAAAGGATATGAAATTGTGTTGAATTAACCTTTAAAAGGGTAAGAAAAAGGTTAGTTTTAATGGAATTGATAGAAAAAATTTTTTTTCTCCGAGCACTACGTTTAGTTGAGACTTGAAAATGGTGTAATTGCCTCAATTGTTATGGTTATGAAAGAAAGTATTTAATGAGTGTGATTGGATATTTATTTAATAATGATTGAATTTTCATTAAGGATTTGAATAAGAAAGATGTGATGCTTAATAGCATGAGAGCTTTGTTCAAATATATATATATAAAATGAAAAATGAATCTAAATGAAATGATAATATAATTTGAGAACATAATTGATGATGATAATGATGTTGGTGAGGTTATAGGGGCTGCATAAACGGTAGAGACTATAGCTTTCCAGCTGGCCCTAAGTAGGTGTCCTACACCTTGACCTTGTTATGTAATTGTTGGTTCATTATTAACTGCAATTTATTTAAATGATGATAATCGAGAGGATAAGTATATTTGTATGTTATAGGAATAAATGAAAGACTTATTAACTTTTAAATGGGAATGCCAAATTGATTGGTATCTAGTCGGGGTTACCAGAATGTTGACTTTTGAATAGGAATATCAGATTTATTGGCTTTCAAATAAAAATGTTGGATTAATTAACATCTAAATAAATTGTTAGATTGATTGGTATCCAGTTGGGATTACTGGATTATTAGCTTTCAAATGAAAATGTTGGATTGATTGGTATCCAATTAGGAATGTCGTATTGTTGGCTTCCGTATGAAAATGCTGGAATTAGATTGGGAGTCTGAAAGGAAACAAAGTTTTGAAATGATGAACTAGAATAAGGATTTAAAAAGAATGAAAACAATCTTGTAGAAGAAATAGTTAACTAATACATGGTTGAACTAAATCTTCATGAATAAATTATGATGTTAAAATATTGTATTCATATGACATGTGTTTATTATGTTAATTAGTTTAGTATACATAATATTATATATGTGAAAATTTATTTTTTTATCCTTATATCATGCATATATGGAATTCTTTTATTTAATTGCATATGTTGATGGGAGAATAATTAAACATTGATGATTTGAGGAATCGAGTTGAATGGATTCCATATTGAGATTATTTTTTAATTATGTTGGGTTGTAATAAAAATAGGAGAAACTCTATTAGAAATTTGGTAAAAATATTGCCAATTCATGAGAAACAAGTGTTGTACTAAAAATTAACACACTACAACATTTAACAGTTTTACTGACAGATATTATCCGTCAGTGTAAGATTATCATTTTGCCGGTAAAAAATTTACCAACTAAATCTCCGACGGAATACATCTGTTGTAATAACGTTTGTCGGTAATTCCATGTTCTGTCACTAATTCTGTTGGTAAAAAATAAAAATAAAAACCGATGGTTTTACAGATGAAAAATGCACACACACAAAAATTCTTGCTGGAAATATACTAATGGAATTATTCTGTCTATATTTGCATCGGTAAATCACTGATGCAATAACGACGTCAGTGATTATGGCATATGTAGTGAATATTTTTCAACTTTCTAAAAAATATCGATGGACTTATTCCGTCTGTAGAGACATCAGTGATTGTGGCAGATGCAGTAAATATTTTCAACTCTCTAGAAAATACTGATGAACTTATTCCGTCTATAAATCCGTCGGTTTGAATTTAAAAATATTTTTAAAAAATAAAATTGTGTAGAATAAATCATATAAAATTGTATAGAATAATAGTAAAAAAACCAATTAAGCAAATAAAATTGTATAAAATATTAAAAATAAAATTAAATAATATTCATTACAATTTTAGAGTGTTTCCAAAAAACAATTGAACTAGAAAAATGGCGGAGCTAAAGGAGGAGGAGGAGAAGGTTGGTCGTTCCTGAGACCATACGGCTAAAAAGAGAGCGCGCACATACCACCCATCTGTGATCTTATATCCATGACGATCTAGCAGAGTTGTTCATAACGCGTCGATAGTTGCTGATATTTCTAGGTTAGATCAGTTGTGTGTTGTTTTAAGGCCACAATCTCCTCAAAGTGGGTGCTCAATACTAACTGGGAGCTTCAAACGATTAAGACACTACAGGGCGCCTGCAAGTTCTTAATCGTAGTGTTGGAGAGTATGTACACCTGATTTTTATAGGGCCTACTAGACAATCATGCCTACATCCACAAATCCGATCGAAATTTGGGTGGGTCGAAGGATTGTCTCTATATCTCTCCTTTAACCGGCTATTATATGTCTTCTAAAAATTAAAAAAGAAATCATCATATTCAATTCAAGAAAATAATAACTTAAAAAATAAAATGGTTGAATGAGCATACCATGAAGTGTTGAGCGCGGTTGTCAACAAACTGTTACACCCCCATGTGGCGGTCTTCACTTCACATGTGCGTCTCCACAAACAGCTCTATTGGGCTCAGTACACGTCTAAGAGACATAGCCTATAAGAAAAAAAAATGTTGCAAGTTAGATATTTTTATAAATAACAACAAATTAATTAACGATAGATTTCATTAAAATTAATCCTACCATCCACTTCGCATGTGTAGTGGACGGAACAAAGCTGCCGATGTGTGTCGTCACCGAACCATGAATTTGTCAGTTCTGGTTGTTGGCACCGGATTGTGAGCGTCGTGTGAACCACTCAGACGTCACGTGCTGGATATATAATGGCCATTTATCCTCCAGGATGTATGGCAGCCTAAAATCCCTCCAAAAAGCCATGTCATTCCAGCCTTGTAAACTGTTATCTCTAGTGTATGTTTTGTTTTTTTCTGCGCTTCATACGAAAAATCATGCAACTTACTTCCATTAACAAATTTTATATGAGTTAATGAAAAAATGGATTTTAAAACATATTTTTTTTAAAAAAAATATCGTATTGTTTTTGATGTTACCTTGTTGTAGCGTGATTCTCACACCCACCTTGCAACATTGTCATGCACACTATCCCATTCGAATTTTTTCTGTGTATAAATAATTTATTTAAAATAAAAATAATAATTTATTTGAAATAAATAAAATTAGAAGTTAACACCAACCTCAAATCTTCGAAACCATGCATCGATATAAGGTCTCCAATCATGATGTTTGGAAACCTGACTCCATTGAAATAATAGAATCTCCATCAATAATTTAAACACCGAAGTTATTACTCGGACGACCTCAATGTTTGTGAACCTGAAAATAAATAAAATTAATGAAATATTAATTAGTTGTTCACAAATTATGCTATAAGTAAAAAAAAACTAAAACCAAAACAAACTTACATTGAAAGGTCGTCTTTCCAATATGCCTCGTACTTGCGAGTGAATTGACCCCGCTGTAAAGGTACACCGCCTATGCGCTGTGGAATCGCGATGGAAGAGGAAGCATCGCAAGTCGGGGAAGGTGCCTTTTCTTGATCGGCACCTAAGGACAAGTCATTCTCATTGCTAGAAGAACTAGCTGCAACCATATGCTCAAGACATGTTGATTTCATTCTTCGCTTCTACACAAATTGAATGAATAATTACATAATCAAATTTGATTATTTAAAAAAAATCGGCAACACCTCCCCTATACTGGAGACTACCCAAATTTTTCAAAACCTGCAAATATTGACAATGTATATACCACAAACCATTTAATTTTATTTTAGTTATACCAGAAACTTTATATTTTTTAATTTCATCTCATTTTAGAAATGATAATAAAATGTTTTAACCATAAAATAAAGAAAAACAAATCCTATATATAACCTAACATCTATACATATTTAACAATAAAATAAATAAAAAAATAAAATTTAATTCTATATATTCAACTAACATTTATATAAAATTCATCAATAACAATTAAAATTTATGAAAACAATCAAACACTCTATTATGCAATAATAGAGTAAAATTGAGATAAAACAATTAAATTTAATCTTATATATTCAATTAACATTTACAAGGTAAATTCAACAATAACAACTAAAATTCAACAAAATATTCAATTCTTATGGCAATACATATAATAAAATAGACAATAAATTAAAAAAAAACTATAGACTTTAGAAATGAAAAATGATTACCTTAATAGCGTGTATATTTTTGGACTTTATCCACATATAATACAAAAAAACAAAAAACAAAACAAAAATATATTGTCAATAAAACAAAGAAAAGATGAAAAAAATGAAAATCATTAAGTATATTAAATCACAATACATGCCTTTTAATTTGTTAAAGATGAAGATAGAACTATAGAGGGTTACAAGAAAAAAATCAGATGTTTTGAAATGAAAGACAGGAAAAAAACAAATGAAACGAAGGAGAGAAAAAAATGAACTAAAGAGGCTCTCGGTGGGAGTTATACTGTAATTTTTCCGACGGACTATTAAATAATATTATTTTTAATTATTCCGTCGGTGAATTCACTTTAAAATTTTAAATTTTGCACTAAATTTTTTAAATAAACCTTCAGAATTTTCATAGTCCATCAGTAATGTGAAATAAGTACACACAGTCAGAGATGCATTAATTACCCACGCTTTGGAATTCACATTCTGTTAGTGCTTCAGAGGACTTCACTGACATAGAAGGTGAGCAGTTTGACACGACCAAAAGATTGATCTCTTCTCCCAAGTGCAGGAGTGTCGAAGTAATAAATAACCCGGCAAGACCGGGGTCGAACCACAGGGAGGTTTATTGTATAAATTATAGTTAACAACAACACAATAACAACAACAATAATAGTAGTAATAATAATAATAATAATAATAAAGAAGAAGAAGAAGAAGTTGATGAGAACTTTGAGTTGCAAGATTAACGTAAGGATTAAACAATGATAACAACAAATGTCAAGGTTAGAGGATCCACTAATGGTATTTCAAACAAGTATAGTATAAACCTTTTTTTTATTCAATTGGAAACCACACACAAAGGAGGTTCCAATCAGATTATAAATTGTTAACATGATTACATTAGTTATCTTATTCGAATAATGCTAATACTTGTAAATGTTGTCAGGCATTCATGATTATAACTTATGTTAACAACAAATCAAGTTTCTTTCATAGCTCAGGTGTCGGTTATACCATACAGTATGGGCTATGAAAGTGCCAAGTATTTGTTGTACCAAGTGTTATACAACATAAATCTAGATTAACCATTTAACAAGCAAAGTATTAAAAGTAAACAAGATAACAAATATAAAGCATGTTAGTATCCAACATTAAGGCCCATGTTAAGTTTATATTATACTTATTCTTACACCATTAGTGTACCCTTTTCACCTTGACATAATTAACTTAGCAACACATAATGAAAGAAAGAAACATAAATAAACAAGGAAAGGAAATGAAAAGCATAAGAAAGAAATTAATATAAGCAAAACTTAAGCATTACAAAATATAAAGAAAGAGCAAGAGCATGATCTTGATCTGAACACCAAGATGCCTCAATACATGGCAAATGCCTCCTTTTATAGGCCAAAATTCGGAACTATTGATTTGTTGACTAATTGATGAGTGAGTGGCCACATCTTGACTTGGTGACAATCCTTATCTTCTTGTCTGCCAAAAACGTCATTGATGACATCATAATTTGAACAAACTTAAATCATGAAAGTTCTAGAGAATTGTCTCATCTTTCCAGGGTAAAAATTTGAGATCATTTAGACTTCTAGAACTCGAGATATGGGCTGAACACTAAACAGTGTCTGGGCTGCAGGACAGATTCGGACTTTTTTGTTGTTGCTGCAATTTGGACTTGAAAACGGCCTTTTTAAATCTTGGGCTCCACATGAAAGTTGTAGGCCTATGTCTTATCTTTCCATCCATATAAAATAGACCTAAATCCAAGATCTGCAGCTCCAGATATCGCCCGATTACCGAACAGTGTTCAAGTTTGGACTGCACCAATCATCTCTTTTCTAAGTTTGCCCATCTCTTTGTCCTTTCAATTTCAGTACTTCAACTCATCAATCAATTCTTTCATTTATGTGATAGGCCTACATTTAAGATGAACATTTACCATAAATTAAAGGTATCTTATATTATTAGATATGTTAGTATAAAACATGTTTTAGTTAAGGAGTTATTGATACTTCTAGTGCAAAATAATGATATAGAACCTTGATAAAAATGCACTTTTAAGTACTAATCACACCCCCCAACCAGCTTATTACTAGTCCCTAGTAATGAAAGCGTTAAAATAGAGAAACAATTTGCAAATTCCACAAAGCAATGCATTCATCATTCAACTTCCATTAATCTATCCAAATAAACAAACTCTCATTAAATTTTATATATCTGCTCAATACCTCTTAAACAAAATATTATTAAACCTTCCTTTTTATGTGCTCAATGTATGAAAACATAGATGATGGGGCTTTTATTGGAAGAAAACAATATTTTGTTCTAATGTTTAAGGTTAACTTCCTTGGGTTGGGATTATTATCTTTTTTTTTTTCAATATATATATACATATACTTAAAACACAATGCATCTTTAACCCATGTAATGAGCTTTCGGCTAATGACTCGCAGACCAGTTGGTCTTAGGGCATTAGGTGTTGAGACACTCCTACGAGCTTAGTAACTCGGGTTGCAGATACTGATATGTAGATAGTGCAATGTTTGATTCCCTTAAGCTTTTCTCCTTAACCAATGTAACAAGCTTTGGGCCAATAGCTCCCAAGTCAGTTGACTTTAGGGTATTAGGTGTTAAAACACCCCTTCGGGCTTAATTGCTTAAGTTAGGGAGGCTACGAAACCAAACTTATCTACGTTTTTATTATCATCATTTTTTTATTTCTTTTTTTTTCTTTTATTTTTCTGTTTTTTTTTGAAAATTATATACTATCCCTATCCCTTAGTTGTTACCTTTAACAAAAGAACATAAATAATATAATAATCCAATATACAACCCATAATCATATGTTACAGTGTGTGTGAAAATAAAGGTTTAAGAATACTTGTTAAATGAGTATATGAGCAGAATCAAGTGATAATAATGTGAAAGTTTGTAAACCTGAATATTTCAAGAAGTATTCTAATAGGCCTTGTTATGAATATTGCAAATGATCATTGGAAAATGTTTACTAAGATGCGTCTCAAGAGTCAATAAAATTCCCCCTTACTCTGCCATCCTAGTAAGAACAGTTTAGCCAAATGGTTTTTTTTTTTTTAAATACTACTACCCTCTCCCCCCAACCAAAACGAGACATTGTCCTCAATGTCCTAAGATAGAAAGATAGAGTATAGAAGACCTCACCTGAAATAACGAACACTGACAAACCTGAAACACACTTAAACAAATATAAGAAATAACAAAACAAAATATATGCTAATAATAAAACTAAAAGACACAAGGATTCACAAACGAAGGCTGAAATCCAATCTAAGCTTTTTACGGCTTTCTGTAGTTGACCAATTTATGCGACTCATGGAAGGATCAATTACAGGGGTGAAAGATTGTAGTTTGTCGATCAATTGCTCGTGATAGAGGCCAGAGATTATGATTTGTCGTGCCGAAGATGTTAGAAATTCCTGTTCCACAGCTTGATCAAGAAAAGACAACAATATATCATAAAAACCATTAACATTGAGCAAACCTATAGGTTTATGATGAATGTGAAGTTGAGCCCAAGAGGAAATATGAAAGATCTCTTCCAATGTGCCCAAACCACCTGGTAAGGCAATGAAGGCATCAGCAGGGTCAAACATTGTATTCATTCGATCAAACATTATGGAGACCTGTAGTTCCTCTCCAATTGTTCTTCCAATGATGTCCCCTTTTGTTAAAGCTTCAGGGATGACCCCCAAAACTTGACTACCTCCTAAAAATACAGCTATTGCCACACCCCCTATTAACCCAAGGCTGCCTCCCCCATACACTAAATGAATCTTTTTCTCATTAGTACCGACCAAGATGATTTCTTGCTTCCAAAAAGCTATTTCCTTCCCGGGATGCTGGATCCACCGAAAACACAAATATTTTTTATGTGATAACTTGAGGGACCTGCCATTTCTACACACTTCTATATCTGTCTAATGTAAGGGTTGAGTAGAAATGAGGGGAAGGAAGAGAAGATTTTATAGATGAGGATTTGAAAATGCAATCATATCACCTAGATATAGGCCAATTTGAGTCTCACACACTCTCTCTCTCTCTTTATGTATTTATTTATTTATTTATTTTGAAAAGCATGTGTATGTACAGGTAGTTGTGATTGTGGCTCACATCTTCCCTTGGTTTTACGTCCAAGAATGGCTTAAACGCCCTCTATGGGTCGGGGATAGGCTTCCCATCCAGTTTTCTTAAAAACTGGCAAACAGGGTCTTTTTTAGTCAGATTCCAAAGACTAAGTCGATCATGTTCTTTATGGAATTGTGGCCATAAATCATGAATAGCACGATGCACATCTCCACTAGGATGCGTCTCAAGGGTTAATAGAAGATTATCTAAAGACCCCTTACTCAGGCCATCCTTAATGAATTGTATTTTATCTTCACGGTTTATAGATACCATTCCTAAAGAACGACATGTTGCATTACAAGTCCATCTGACACATCTGTGACAGACTTTCAGTCATTTTGCATGACGTTTCTTTGCAAAAGTGCTTTTACCTGTTCCAGGCATGTGTGAGATGAAAGAATTGGAGGACTCACCTGATAATCGGACCTTTGCTTCAATCAACCAACGGATATCTTCAGGAGTTCCATGATTCATTAACAACTTCAATCTTGCACACCTAGCACGGTAAATTTTTGTAATCGCATTATGAGGCAGAGCGGGAAAGTACTTTTTCAATTTTTCAAGAGTGGTGTCCATTTTCAAATGAGAATTAGAGAAGAGATTCAAAGAAGAGAGAAAGAGCCAAGAATTGCACAATGTATACAAATATCAGTTATTATGGGAAACTGAAAGAATCGATCAAGTCACGGAGTACCGTTATTCGCCATTTGACCGGGGTGAGAGAGACTAGCAAAACAAAATTCACACCAAAAAGAAACACAAAACAATGTGAGAAAAACAAAATAATCAACCTTTATCTATAGGATCATTCAAACCAATGGATTCATTTTCACTAAGAAAATTATCAAAGTAAGGTTTCAAACGATGTCCATTTCCCTTAGAAACATTGTCATTCTTTGGATTCTCAATATCAAAGGCCCCATAAGGATACACATGTTTCTTAATAAATGGACCGCTCCATCTTGATCTTAGCTTTCCAGGACATAAATGGAGTCGAGAATTATAAAGCAAAACTTTTTGACCAGTATCAATTTTTTGACAATTTTCACAAGTTTTGCAGAATGCATGTGTGTCCTTGAACATGGTGGGCCAATAAAATCCATTTTGTAAAATTTTCGCAGCTGTTTTTTTTGACAAGAAATGACTCCCACATGCTTCAGAATGACAAAGCTTAATGACATTACTTACCTCATTGTCAGGAATGTATCTTCGAAATGTTTGATCAGGACAATATTCGAATAAGTAAGGGTCATCCCAATAAAATTTCTTCACTTCGTTCAAAAACTTACCTTTGTCTTCGGTACTCCAATGAGTTGACAAATCTCCTGTAGCAAGAAAATTGATATTTTTAGCAAACCAAGGCATTGAACTAAGAGAAAGTAAGGATTCATCAGGAAAGTAATCATCGATTGGTGTAATGTCGGATGTTGAATCTGATGTCACTTTTGACAAAAGATCCGCATCAACATTTTCGGTGTCTTTTTCATCCGTGATTTCTTCCTGAGAATAAATCATTTGCAAATCTTCAGATTCATCCAATTCAATTTTACTCAAAGTAGATTCAAGTTGATCATAAACTAATTCTTCGATAGAATCTACTTCTTGTAAATCATTATCATCTCCAGGTTGCTTGCAAATGTTGAAAATATTCATCTCCAATGTCATGTTTCCAAAAGATAGCTTCATCAGTCCATTCCTACAATTAATCAATGCATTAGAAGTTGCAAGAAACGGACGTCCTAAAATAACAGGAAATGAATTACATGCTTCAACAGGTTGTGTGTCCAAGACAATAAAATCCACAGGATAAATGAACTTATCGACTTGTACTAACACATCTTCAACTATTTCTCTAGGCACTTTTACAGATCTATCGGCAAGTAAAAGAGTTACAGAAGTTAGTTTTAACTCACCTAGATTGAGACTTTGAAAAACTGAATATGGAAGTAAATTCACACTAGCCCCAAGATCAAGTAAGGCTCTTTCAATTTTATGTTCTCCAATAAAGCAAGAAATCGTAGGACAACCAGGGTCTTTATATTTCAATGCATTATTGTTCTGAAGAATGACACTTACTTGTTCGGCTAAAAAGGCTTTCTTTTTCACATTCAATTTTCTCTTCACAGTGCACAGATCTTTCAAAAATTTAGCATAAGAAGGAACCTGTTTAATAGCATCCAACAAAGGTATATTGATCCTTACCTGTTTGAAAGTTTCAAAGATTTCAAAGTTATGATTGACTTTTCTTTGTTTGGTCATGGCATGAGGAAATGGAAGTGCTGGCGAAGAATTAGTCTTTTCTTTACAATGTTCAGATTCAACCCCTTCCTTACCCTTAGAGATTGACTCATCATCATTCTCACAAGGTTCAAGAATGGGTTTTTCAATAACCTTACCACTGCGAAGAGTGATGACTGATTTGGCTTGATCCATGTGCTGGCTTCCCGAACTACTTGCATTCGCATTGTATTGCCCCTTTGGATTTTGTTGAGGTTGAGATGGGAACTTACCTTTCTCTTGGAAACTGAGAGCAGATGTCAATTTTGCAAGAGTATCTTTAAAATCTGTCATGTTTTGAGCAAGTTGAGTGTTAATTGCTTCTTGCTTTTCCATGAATGCATGCAATGTTTCCTTAAGATTTCTTCTAGGAGGGGGGGCATAAGGAGGTGCATATCCATAAGAATTTTGGAAATTATGGTGTGCTTGAAACGGTGGTTGTGAAGTTTGTGCATTATTGTTATCACTCTTCCAATTGAAATTTAGGTGATTTCTCCAACCAGGGTTGTATGTTTGCGAGTATGGGTTATGATTGGGCCTTTGGAAACTGTTTAATGCATGGGCTTGTTCATGGAGACATTCTTTAAAAGAAGGCAAGGTTGGACAGTCATTAGTTGAATGTTCGTTGGTTTCACAGATTTGACACGCAATGTCTTGAACAGATTTTAATTGACCACTCTTTTTTAATTCTAATGCCTCGATTTTTTTAGCTAAAGATGCAAACTTGGCTTGGAGGTCATGATCTTCCCTAAGGTTGTACATACCTCCACTAGATGTATGAGGTTGGGTTTTACTTGGTGCCTCATAAGTTCCTGTAGTGTCCCAATTTTGCGTATTTTCAGCTAGCAAGTCTAGGTATTCCATGGCTTCATTGGGGTCTTTATCCTCAAAAGTTCCATTGCACATCAATTCAACCATTTGCCTATCTCTAGGTGTTAATCCTTCATAAAAATGTGAAACTAATCTCCATGTTTCAAAACCATGATGGGGGCAAGTATTAAGCAAGTCTCGATATCTATCCCAACATTGGTAAAATATTTCTCCTGGTTTTTGAGTGAAAGTGATGATTTGTCTTTTGAAAGAGTTTGTTCTGTGGGATGGAAAAAACTTCTTTAAAAATTGTTGTTGCATATCATCCCACGCACGAATGGATCCAGGTCTCAAATTTTGTAGCCATGTTTTAGCTTTATCTTTTAATGAAAAAGGAAAATTTTTTAACCTAATGGTGTTCATGCTACAATTTGAGTCATTATAGGTGTTACAGACCTCCTCAAATTCCCTTAAATGCAAGTATGGATTTTCTAAATCTAAACCATGAAAAGAAGGTAAAAGTTGAATAATGCCTGGCTTAAAATTAAAATGAGATGCATCAGGAGGAAAAACTATGCATGAGGGTGCACTTGTTCTTGTAGGATTCATGTGGTCTCTAAGTGTTCTAACCCGAATATTCTCATTATTCTCATTATGAAGCGATTGGTTATCTTCTTTGGCCATATTTTCTGAAAATGATGAGGATACTCTACAAAGTCTACCACTTAATGTACGTGACCACACTCTCATGCACGTGCAGGAAGAGAATAAAAGAAAGAAAAGAAAAACAATAGAAAAAGAAACAAAAGAAAAGAAACAAAGTTAGATACAAGAAAAGAGAAAAGAGAAAAGAGAAAATAAAATAAATACTATAATTTGTACAAGAATTTACCTCCCGAACGCGCGCCAAAAAACTTGACACGACCAAAAGATTGATGTCTTCTCCCAAGTGCAGGAGTGTCGAAGTAATAAATAACCCGGCAAGACCGGGGTCGAACCACAGGGAGGTTTATTGTATAAATTATAGTTAACAACAACACAATAACAACAACAATAATAATAGTAGTAATAATAATAATAATAATAAAGAAGAAGAAGAAGAAGTTGATGAAAACTTTGAGTTGCAAGATTAACGTAAGGATTAAACAATGATAACAACAAATGTCAAGGTTAGAGGATCCACTAATGGTATTTCAAACAAGTATAGTATAAACCTTTTTTATTCAATTGGAAACCACACACAAAGGAGGTTCCAATCAGATTATAAATTGTTAACATGATTACATTAGTTATCTTATTCGAATAATGCTAATACTTGTAAATGTTGTCAGGCATTCATGATTATAACTTATGTTAACAACAAATCAAGTTTCTTTCATAGCTCAGGTGTCAGTTATACCATACAGTATGGGCTATGAAAGTGCCAAGTATTTGTTGTACCAAGTGTTATACAACATAAATCTAGATTAACCATTTAACAAGCAAAGTATTAAAAGTAAACAAGATAACAAATATAAAGCATGTTAGTATCCAACATTAAGGCCCATGTTAAGTTTATATTATACTTATTCTTACACCATTAGTGTACCCTTTTCACCTTGACATAATTAACTTAGCAACACATAATGAAAGAAAGAAACATAAATAAACAAGGAAAGGAAATGAAAAACATAAGAAAGAAATTAATATAAGCAAAACTTAAGCATTACAAAATATAAAGAAAGAGCAAGAGCATGATCTTGATCTGAACACCAAGATGCCTCAATACATGGCAAATGCCTCCTTTTATAGGCCAAAATTCGGAACTATTGATTTGTTGACTAATTGATGAGTGAGTGGCCACATCTTGACTTGGTGACAATCCTTATCTTCTTATCTGCCAAAAACGTCATTGATGACATCATAATTTGAACAAACTTAAATCATGAAAGTTCTAGAGAATTGTCTCATCTTTCCAGGGTAAATTTTTGAGATCATTTGGACTTCTAGAACTCGAGATATGGGCTGAACACTAAACAGTCTGCGGGCTGCAGGACAGATTCGGACTTTTTTGTTGTTGCTGCAATTTGGACTTGAAAACGGCCTTTTTAAATCTTGCGCTCCACATGAAAGTTGTAGGCCTATGTCTTATCTTTCCATCCATATAAAATAGACCTAAATCCAAGATCTGCAGCTCCAGATATCGCCCGATTACCGAACAGTGTTCAAGTTTGGACTGCACCAATCATCTCTTTTCTAAGTTTGCCCATCTCTTTGTCCTTTCAATTTCAGTACTTCAACTCATCAATCAATTCTTTCATTTATGTGATAGGCCTGCATTTAAGATGAACATTTACCATAAATTAAAGGTATCTTATATTATTAGATATGTTAGTATAAAACATGCTTTAGTTAAGGAGTTATTGATACTTCTAGTGCAAAATAATGATATAGAACCTTGATAAAAATGCACTTTTAAGTACTAATCACAGTTCCTATCCTATGAAAAATATCAATGGAATCATTCCATCTATAGTGACGTCGGTGATTGTGGCATATGCAATAAATATTTTACAACTCTTTGTGAAATACGGATGGACTAACTTCGTCTGTAGAGAGGTCGGTGATTGTGACACATGCAGTAAATATTTTACAACTCTCTGTAAAATACCAAAGGACTTAGTCCGTTTGTAGATCCGTCGGTGATGTGAGCAATGCATGACAAATTGTGTTTGTATTGCCTAGTTATCCTCCCTGCAAGCACTTGAATTGTAAACTGCCTGCACAACACAATAACAACAGTGAACAATTATAAAATAAATATTTCGTGGTACAAAATTTCATCCATAATATTACATTATAAAAAATTCTTTACACTTTCATGTTCTGATAGTTAGTCATAATTTTTTTTTCTTATTCATCAATTGAATTCTCATTAGCTCCATCATAATCTTCAATGTGGATATCATCATCATCGACATGTTCTTGTCCGCTAGAGCTCAGAACAACATTCAACTCTTATACTAAAATTTAATATATAAATGAACAAAAGGAAAAATAATTAAAATGTGTGATTATGCCCCATCAACCAGTCAATCAGCTGTATTTACTAACTGATCCGGTCAACCGCTTGATAAAATGAGTAGTTTAGAATCACTATTGTCTCAACCGGTCAACCATTTAATGATCTGGTAAAGGAAATTTAAGGATTATTGAAGGAGTTGATTGACCGAATAGTTGGACTCAATTAATTCGGTCAACCATTAAACTAACAGTAGAGAAAAAAAATTCCTTGAGCAATGCTAGAATATTGAATAAGAAAACAATCCAAAAATTCAAAATGTTACAAATTTGTTCTCTCATTGATTGGTTATCTTTCTTATAGAATTGCTTGAAATTTGTTATCTTATTCCTTTAGAGATTGTGTATAATTTTTCATCCCATTTAGAGTATGACTAATTGTAAGTAGGCCTTGTTATGTATCCTACTTATACCCCATCTCTAAGTGTTATGCTATTTTATCTTTGTTTATCTTTTTTTTTTCCTATTTCTAATTGATAGTAAGGGTTTATTGTGCAAAGGGATTGAGATTTTCTTGTCATAGCACAACTTGTAGTGCATCGAATTGCCTGATAAAAAGTTTTGAAAAGGGATGGACGGTGTGTGCAACCACGTAATTAGCATGAGGTTGTCTATATGCCTAGGGAACGACTAATATGTCAAGGGCTATCACATCTATATTAAATTGTGTCTATTATTGTGTTTGATACATTAGGAAATATTGTGTTATATAAAGAGCGTTGTTCCGAACATCACTATTGGAGTGTTCGTGGTTGTAGAACTCCTTGGATATGCCTCACAAATATTGTCACACGTGTGCGGCGTCGCGGCGATCGTTCATCCTCAAGTTGGATTCTATTTTTTTTATCTATATGAAAAATGTGGGGAGACAAGGCATTCTTGTCTCGTATTAGTGGAAAATTTGAATTGGAGTCGCCACCTAGTATTTTGATCACTAGAAACCCTAACTGGTCTCATAGATCGGATACGGAGACTGGTTGCGTAAAGGGAAGGTATTAGCACCCCAAATACTTCCTAGCTAAGGTAGACTACATTGTTTTAATGTCTGATAAAATCTAAGGTTTTGTTGCATTTTCTAGTCGTTGGTCGATTCTAAGGGTTCAAGAAAAAACCCTCTTCAATAAGGAGGTTATTTATCTTATGGGTAAAGTCTAACCGTTCTAGTATCCACAAAAAGAAATTGATATCCGGAATGCGCCTTACGTGTAAGGTCGTACCCCAGATACTAAAAGACAAACAAAAAAGAATTTTTATTGTTTTTGAAATTTTGGTCAACGTTCTTGTGACTTTAATAAACTAGTTATTAAAGCCAAAATGCATGCTAAAATATATCTCTTTTTTGGTGTACGGAAAACACAATATGATTTTTTAGCTTAGAGATGGCTGTATGCACAAAACATTTTTTCTTCTTGTTTTTTTTTTGTATTTTTCAAAAGTTGATGAAAACCAGGTATTTTAATACTGGATTTATATTTTTACGACATAAAATATAGACCGATATTAAGCAAAAAAAGGCATAAATCAAAAAGTGAGGAAATCACAAATATTGAAAAATATTTTTTTCTTTAATTTTTTTTGAAATGGGTCGAACCCGGCCCAAATACATAGGTTGGGCTAGGTCGAACCCGGCCTGACTACATGAGCCCAGCCCATGTGAATAGTGTTCTCCATTGTTCACATGACACGTGAACAGTGAAGGCGTGGAGGGACGACGACGGTTGCAGAGAAGGGCAACCTATGGTGGCGTCGAGGCTGTGCTGCTAGCGGTGGTGGTTGCAACGGCGCTGCTAGTGGTGGCTGGGGGCACGGTGGCGTGCTGCTGGCTTCTTCTTCTTCACTGTGCAGAGGCGAGAGCCTCTGTTTCTTTTCTTTTCTTTGTTTTTGGTTCTCCTCTTCTGCCTTTTCCCTCCTTTTTCCTTTTTTTTGGCCTCTTCTCTACCTTTGTATTTATATGTAGAGATTAGCGGTGAAATGGCCTGCCTCTATCCGGTCAGGGGATAGGGCAAGGCGGTTGGGGTGGCCTCTGTGCAGCTGCCCCAGCGCCGCCTGGGGCTTGTCCCCTCTATTTTTTTTGCGTCCGTGGTAGGCCATCGGTCAGTATTCAGGCAAGTGGGGTGTTTTTTCAACGTCTTTTTGGGTCATTGGGGGAAGAGAAGGCGGTGAGAAATAGGAGAACAAAACTTTCTTATTCCTCTATTTTCTACGCGTCCAGGAGAAGAAGAAAGGCTACAGTGCCGTTCAAAACGGCACCGTTTGGGCTTTTTTTTTAACAGTGTATGAAACGGTGTCATTTTGGCCAAAACGCGTCGTTTCATTTAAATAAAAACGGCGCTAAACTTATGTCGAAGTACAAATCAGTCCTCAATTTGTGATTTTTTCAATTGAGTCCTTAATTGAAAATTTTGATCAATTCAATCACATCCCTGCCAAGATTAACAGTCGGCCTTGAAGTTGGCCGCCTTTTCCACTTTGGTCCTTGGTTTTTTATTTATACAATTTAACCCTCAATTAATCAGTAACTTCTAATTTTCTTCAATTTGGTCCCTAATTTAGTCAATATCAGCCCTCCTATTTATGCGCCTTTTCCAACTTGCTTCTTAGTTTTGGATTTATTTAATTAAACCCCTAATTGACCATCAAACTTCAATATTAATGCAATTAAGCCTCTGATTTGACCAAATAAACTCACAAAAATTATAATTTGACCCCAAAACTTTAATTTCTTCCAATTAAAGCCAAAATTGACTTAAAAGTCAATTTTTCTTGCAATCAAACCCTTCATAAATCCAATTAAACCTTCAATAAAATTTAATTGAGTCCATAAACATCTGAGTTTGGACTTTTCTTCCTTAAATCAAATTTTCTTTATCAACAGGGCTCTCATCGGTCAACGATATACCATCAAATTTCAATTTTTGTATTTTTGAACCTCCTCAACCAAATTTTGACAATTTTCTGAGCGTTTTGGCATCCTCTTTTCACTGTTATATTTTTTGATAATATTTTTGATTTTTTTGTATTTTTTTGAAGAGAGAAAAAAAATGTGAATTGGAGAATAACCCAAAAATAGGTTATGACAAATGTACAAGTCTATGCATCACTCAGACTATTGTGACAACTTAATTTGTATCTAATTTAATTTATTAGATATGCCTTACATGGTTCGATTGACCACCACGATGTTGTTATGATAGGTTGTGTTTGTTGTGTTCTCTATGTCCATCTAAAGAGTCCTCAAATCAGTATTAGAGAGAATTACATGTTGATAATAAGATATTCTTGCAAAAGTAACCATTGTTGGTTGACTATAATTTGTCATAAATAGTTGTGATCATCATACGATGCCATAAAATCCATATAAAGAATAAACATATGGCTACGTATGAGGCACCAATACACCAATGCGCTCATTTGTGATTAATGATAATAACCCTATTGGAATCATTGGGAGGTATTGTATAAGGACACTAAAGGTGTGCCCAAATATAGTTTTATATTGTAGTGGTGAATTAGATGATAGAGACCCATCTCCACAAGGCACATCTAACACTAGATGATCTACTAGAATCTAAGGAGGTGGTGGATTTCTGACTCTTATACCCTAGAAGTTAGCCTTACTCTATTGCTAATATTGATTATTCATCTAGTGCAACGATGATGAGTTTACATGTGGTTTTCTTTGGAGGCATGTTTAATACATTCTAGAACATATATTGAATCTTTTTCCATTAGGCATGCCAGTCTATTGATCACTTAGATATTCTTCTTATCAATTTGCTACCAATTAACCATTTTTACATAATATATAGGAACTTAACTTAAGAGGAGACAGGAAATAACCGTGTAAAATCAAGCCAAGTGTTAGGGTTTAAGAACTCGAACCTTCAGAAAATATGATACGCTCTGAAGCAACACCATGCAAAGAAAAGAATAGGGTTACGAAGACACGGAGAGAGAAATTGTAAGAGTTAAAATGCAAGAAAAATAAATGGAAGGTTGTAAAAAAAAAAAGCAAAAAAAGACCATATAGGACAAATAATAAATAAGATTGTATTGAGATTGCATGTGTGCTGAACCATCACTCATATTGACTATGTGATTGTATAGACTTTAAATCCTATATGAGTACGTAACTCTAGTTCTAATACAAACCAAACTACTTCTTTTTATCGGATAAATCCAAAGCTGATCTCTTTATCTTTTGATCAATTATTGAGGGCTCTAGTTCTGGATTTAACTAGCTAGGTTTTCTAGCTCCATGCACGTATTGAAGTGGAATTCAATGTTTTGGTCATCGATGATAAAGAAAACTAGTGGGAGCTTACTTTGATTTGTCTGTGCTTTTCACTTCAATAATGAACTTGTGCTTTTTGCATCAGTGGAAAATGAGTGTGCTAGGGCCAACCAGGGCCGCTTAATCTTTCCCATGAGCCTACCAGCATGATAAAACCAGCCTTGTGTACAATGAATCTGCCGTCTGTTTTTCCCAATACACGTCAGAAAAAAGCACTTTTTATCGATCTGCTTTTGTCACCTACTGGTATTTTAAGACATAAAACTTACTCCTTTTACTCTCTGATTGTAATCCACAACTCGTAATTATTGGAAGTCAAACGCAGAAAGCCAGCGTTCTTTCCTTTTCGATACCCAATTACCAACAAGTCAAATATAATTCATGTGCTTCTTTTAGGGTTTTTTTTCATGATTTAATTGTTTGGTATTGTAGTTGAAACTGTGTTTTATTATAATCATAATTTATAACCATTTGCTAAATGTTTTAAACATGGATTTTAGAGGTGGATCCCACTAAAAATTAAGTTTACACCGTCCATTTCGATGATCCAAAAAATTACTGCTTTTTAACTTTTACTCCCCTGTTGCCGAGAGAAGAAAAAACTCATGGTCCACCCAATTTCATACGTGATGTTAAAATTATCATGATTCTCGATTTAATTAAAAAAAATGTATTCTGCATCTATTCGTATTACGACAATTCAGCCCCTCCAAGTCATTGGAACAATCTTCTTCTAGAAGGCGGCTCTAACCGTTGCCCTGTTTTCAGTGCTTCAAAATCGGAGTAATTTAATTTTAGCTCAAGTATTTATTTTTTATGGTATACTTTGAAGAAATAGAGAATTATAATTAAGAGAAAGAAATTATGAGATATTTTTATTATTTTTAATAGTTCATGGATTTTATATTTTTAATCCTTTTTATGTCCATCTCTTTCATTAAAATGAACATTATTGAGTAACTAATAAAATACCACTAATTATTTCAAAGTAATGAAAGTAATACTATAGAAAATGAAGGCAAGTGCAAGTAAATTACCCTATCTAATAAAAAAACCCAGCTATTTAACTTACACTCCGCCACGTATTGGATATTTTTTTTCCAACAAAAAAATAGAACATGCTAGCTTTTTCGACGTATTTTTTACATAAAAAATAGTAAGTGTAAATCAAAAAACTTATATCCATATCTAATTAAATAAATCAAGAACCATTTGTGTTATTAAATAAAAAGAATCATTAACGATAATTAAATACATATTTAAAAAATTTGAGAGACGGATGTAAATCAACATATTTGATCTTGCAACATGGACCATTTACTTGATTGTGTTCAATGACTTTATTTATTAAAATTATTTTTTATTTAATTAAATAATAATGAAAATAGACATATAAATAAAATTAATTGAATAAAATTAAAGGAAAAACATATCTCGCAAAGATGTACTTATTAGAAATACTATCCAAATATAAGTATTTTTTTAAAAAAATAAATTTTAATTATATAAAACAGAAAAAAATTATAAATGAATTAAAATAATTTCTTCACAAATTAAATACATTCAAGATAATTAAAAAAACAACCACTATTTAAAAAAGGTCATATAAAAAAATGAGAAATCAAGGTGAAATGGTATTAATTTAAATATAAATTAAAAAATATATAAAAAACATATTTTTTAAGGAAAAATTACAAAAACAAATAAAGAGGCCATGTATTATTTTTTAAAAATGAAATTGGGATGGACAACATGTTGTTCACCCTATTATTTTTTTTAAAAAAAACATTTTTCATATGTTTATCCCAAATAACAAGGTTTTTTTTTCCACACAAAAAATCATTTTTCAACCCATTTTTTTATACCAAAAACACCTAGAAAAGAGCTTAAACACGTTGACAAACTTATAAATGACATTAAAAAACTAAAAAAAATATACACAAAAACCCAAAAATAAAAAATAAAAAATCTTTTCGAGCTTAGATTTGTTTTTTTTAGATAATTTCATGATGAAACACCTAAGTGGAACTCTTCTCACCAAATAAAATTCATTGATACAAAAAATGACTATTTTGGTAGTCAGGATTGATATCAATATCAATTTTCTCTATTTATCGCCAAAATTCAGCAATCTTTCTCTCTTTTCTTTTAAACTAGAGGCTAAAAAATTATAAAAATAAATTTTTATATCAAAATTGAATTTAAAAAATATTGAAGAATCTAATAGTATAATCTGTAAAGTTTGAGCACTAAAGTAAAAATACGTGAGAACTTTGAAATCATAATTCATATGTGGCGTCTTATCTACGATGGCCTTTTATTTTTTTATTTTATTTTTAATTAATAAATTTAATTCATCTGTTTTTAAAGTTAGAAAACAAAGATGCAATCACGCCAGAAAAAAAAAACTAAATGACCAAAATAATAATAATAAAAAAAAACATTAAACGAATCCACAATAAAATCTGCAATGATGAACAGTGTGTGTACACTGTTTTACCCGCAACATTTAGAGCTAGAGCAACTGGAATCAAGTTTAATGATGTTCATATTTTATCTATTATATATTAAGCAAGATAATTATCAAAAAAACTCTAATCATTCGGACTCGTTCGGGTTAAATTTTCTTCCAAAAGATTTTTATTTTATTTTTCCCAGTCAAAAGGTCACATACATCAAGAGTACTGGATGCGCATCCATGTCTCCGGTCAAATAAAAAACAAATTTCCCTCAGACTAGAATTAGGGGATTCATGAGAGTTTTGCACGTCAAAACGATACTTGAATATTGATAGCCAAAGGGGGATCGAAGCACCATGTCTCGACCAACAAGAAAAGAAAGAAATTTGTATTGCCAGTCACCAAGAAGAAAGAATTGACTGCTAAATTTTGCAAATTTTTCTTATTCAATTGAAGAAAACGTCAAGCATCATCAGATCTTGTCATGGAAAAATCTAAAGCTTGCTAGCAAGAGAAAGAAAACATTATTAATTCAATCCAAATCATTTGCATCTCTTATTGACCGATAAATCAGGTAGCTTTATGTAGCAGCAATGTTCAATTCAAATTGTTGAAAGTGGGACTGGAACCGGAATTGGAAACACAATGAAACACCATAAACTCACACTTTGGCGATATTTCCTTCAAAAGCAATCTCGCCGTCTGCTCCTGTCTCGCCTGAGCCCCTTGCTTCTCCACCAACGCAGCAGCAACAATCCTGTCAAAGCCACCACCCCTCCCTCCCATCACATATGCCACCAAAGCCGCCTGCACGGGGCCCATGCTGGGATTATAGGCGGCAGACTCCATATATGATCCTCTAAACACCTTCCCTTCACAATCCATCAAGGCCAACCCTGATGGGCAATTAGTATAGGGTGCATGAGACTTTTTGGCAGCTTCTAAAGCCTCATTTTTCAGATCTTCAAAAGCAGCACTAACTCCATTTGGTAACTTGTCATCACCTAGAAACGACAAGTTATTATGATGGGGCTCCAAAAGCAAGGGAACATCCTTACCCAAAAGATCATCAGGTCCGAACCTGTGCGGTAAAAGACAAGACATGGGCTCAAATTGTTCTTCATTTGCTAAATCATTCTTGTAGTTGTGGTTACTATTACTATCACCCGTGATGAGGATATGTATATCAGGGGCGTGGCGGATTTCCTGAAAGAATTGACGGCAGTGGCCACAAGGGGCGGCGGATACAGCAACGTATTTTAGGGAGGGCTCCGCATTGAGAGTGAGATTGGTAATGAGGAATTGTTCGGCGTGGACAGAATGATGGAGAGGGAGGCCAGGGAATTCGATGTTGCCACCCAAGAAGATGCGGCCGGAGGATCCGAGACCGACGGCGCCCACGTGGTACTTGGAGATTGGCGGGCGAGCCAAGGCCTGCGCTGATTTGACTAGGGTAGGGAGGAGCTGGAGGACTGTGAGGCCTGATTGTTTCGCCATCGATTCGGCTTCGGATGCTTCAATTACGAAGATGGGTCCATCCATTTTGTTTGGTTTTATTTTGTCTTGTTTTGTTTTCTCGGTGACGGCGGTGGTGTGTTCGGGATCAGAGATTTGAGAAATTACGGGTGTGAGAGGCGGGCAGGGCAGGGCAGGAGACTCATGGGGACGTTTTATAAATTATTATAATTATTGCTTTAGGAAACCAATAGTGCCAATTACCAAACTAATAATAATAAATAAATAAATAAATAAATATTGTTAATGCTAATGTAGAGGCAGATGAGTTTTATGACGATACACTGTCACGCCATCATAAGAAAAATTAAGGATGCATTAATTGCACTGTTAGATTGCTATAATATAATGATTTTTTACTCTTCGTAATGATAGAGTCAAGGAAGAGCAAATTTAGTAATAAAATGAGGTTAAATTAGTATTTTTAAAATAGTTAGGGATAAATCAGTCTTTTTATATTTTTATTACATAATAAAACTATTAATTTACCCTATAATAAAATATCTACCTGTCAGGCTCCATTGTCTTTTTGTGTTTCTCAAAACAGTTAAAAGACTTCAACATCACTAAAAAAACACAAAACATGCTATCAAAGGTTTTTTCGTTTTTTCTCGTAGGGTTTTTTATTTTATTATTATTATTCTCAGTTTGCATTGGAAGTAAATTAATCTTTTAATAAATAATAAATATTATAAAAATAGAAGAAGTTATTAACACGAGTTATTAAGTGGACACTGTCTGTGCTTTTTAAATGATTCATGCAGCGGTATCTAACAATAAAAAATAATTACACGCCGTGTCTCTTAAAGAGTCATGTGGCAACACGATGAATGAAGCAGAACATGCAATGAAGTTCGCGGTGGTGTGGTGGTGGTAAGCTATTTTTCTTCTCTGTTTTTTTTTCTCTCTTCTGCCATATTGATTCATGCCTAACCTTTCAAAATCCAATTGTGTCCTTTAATTTATATTTATTTTATGTTTGACCCTCATTATTTTGATTTTTTTGTGTTGATTTTTATGTTTTTTAAATTATTTATTTTCAATTTCATCTCTTAATATTTTATTTCATTTAATTTTTTTATAAATAATTTGGTCCTCATTTTTTTATCCTTTTTCTAGTTTATTTTTTTATCCAAAATTCAATTGTTTCCTTTAATTTGTATTTACTTCATTTTTGTCACTCAAAATTTTTTTCATTTAGTTTTTGTATTCAATTTTGGTGTTTATTCTTTTGATTGCTCAATTTTATCCCTAATTATTTTCTTTCATTTAATTTTGTGCTAAATTTGGCCCTTATTATTTTGATTGCTATTTATTTTATTTTTAATTTTTTATGATTAGGAATTTCACTTTATTATTTTCTCATGTCTACCTTCTCTTGGTTAATCGCGATCTCATAACTCAAGTCACCAGTTTCGAATATTAACCCGATTTAAGTTCAATCTTCTTTGAGATCCTTTTTATAAAAAAAATTTAATATTATCATTTGAAATTTGATTATTGGGCCTTGAGCTTTGTGATTTATTCAGCTTTCTATTATAGGGTTATCCTATCTTATATCCTGGGCAGCGGGTTAATCAGGTTAACTTGTGTTGACTCGTGATTTTCTTCTCTCGATCATTTTTTAAATAATTTTTTTTTAATTTATCATATCACATTAAATTATTGGCCCTTAAGCTTTGTGATTTTTTTGTTTTTTTTATGTGGGGTTATCCTGAATTCGGGCTAGTCAAGTTAACCTAGGTAGACTTATTTTTTCAGTGTTTTTTTTATTGATTTAACTTTAGTTTTTTTTTCTATTTTTTTAATTTTAATGTTTTCCAATCTCATTTCAAGTGTAGTGGGTTAGTAAAATGAACTTGAATTGACTCAAATTTTTTTTCTTTGGCATTTTAGAAAAATGATTCTTTTTTATTTTATCATTTGACATTAGGTTATTAGGCCTTGAGTTTTATGATATATTTTTTTGCTTTTTTTTTCTGCAGGGTTATTTCGATCTCATATAATGAGTCGTGTGTTAATCAAATTATCCCGGGTTGATAGGTTATCATTAGAAAATTATGAGTCTGGATATGCTTTTTACATTGGAAATTTTTTTGCTCAACCTGTTGTTACCCATTTTTTATACCCTACATAAATATAAAAAAATATAAAAAATACAAAAAAAAAAGAAAAAGTTGGAAAAAGTGACACGTCAACTACACTATAAGGTGATGTGTCATTAATTTGCCTCTATTATTTAAGAGAAAATTACCCCTAGAACTATATAGTTTACTCCAAATTACGTTTTGCCTCTATTATTTCATAAATCACAAAAAAAATCTTGAACTTTGTATCTTCATAACACTTTAAATGACATCAACAAAAATATTCTAATTATTTATAGGTTTGTTATTATTTTTCAATTAAAAACTAAAGAACCCCTGTGTATAAAAATAATGAAAAGCTATTATTGGAATTGTTTTTGAAAAAATTATTGTTGATGCCCAGCTTTATATATACCCTTAAATAAAGCATTAATAACATGTAAATTCATCCATATCAAAACATAAATTTTAGCTCATTGAAACTTGTAAATTTCTTCATATCAAAACAACACCCCTTTTTCTCATCAAAACATATAAATATTCTCATCAAAATAACATCCTTTCTTTTCATCAACCCATTTTTCTCATCATTAAAAAACTTTATAAGCACAACTGACCCAAACTCCTAATATAACTTCCCAAACTTTTAAAATCTCTTCTTAACATTGGTTGCCAAATTGTCAGCACCTAAATTTTTTACAAAACAAAAACACAAGTTCATAATATGAATTCATATACATCAAACAATAATATTATACAAAGTGATGATAGGTCATATGACAACTCCTTCATTGATTGGTGCAAACCTGTAAATGAAATCGAATTAACTATGAGAGGTCTACATGTATTAATGATATAATGATATTGAGCTTATACTAGATAAAGTGAAGAGAATGAAAGACAAGTTATGTCAAGTTTGGATTAAGAATCATAATATGGAGGCTAACATTGGAAGTATGAAGTTGATGGTAAGAGCTAATTTAGTATGTGCATTGTAACTATTATTATGTTCATGTTGAACAAATGATATTAATACATGAAATAAATTCAGATAACAATATTGTATTAACACCAATGTAGCATTAACATCAAGTCAGCACTAACATTAATATATAAACAATGCAATACGTTTCAAAAATTGTATGCATTAAGGTAACATTAACATCAAGGCAACACTGATATTAATACATAAATAATACAATATGTTTTAAAAGTTGCATTCATTAAGGCAACATTAACATCCTAAATGTTTATGGACCATATCATAAACATACATAACAGTTTAGTACTGATAATAAAATATCTCCATATTCTTCACTCAATGCATCTTTTTTGTGTTGAATACTAAGAGGATGTAAATTGAGCAGTCTATAATTTAAAAGAAAAATATTGATTGGCTATATATAAATTATTAAACTAATAGAAATAACATGAATAATATGCTAGAGAATTACCTGTATACCTTTAAGGATAGTGATGATGATGATAATGATGATGCACTAGCATCATTTCTTCTAACTCTACTTGATCTGCCAACTCTATATATATTGGTTGATCTTATGGATCCTCTAGTGGCACCAATAGATCCCCTCATATCACCACTGGTTCCTCTCATAGCAGTCTTAGATGCCCTGAATCCTCTAAATACACATATAGATACCCTACCACCACTACCACCATTAAGTTGGGAAACACCATCTCTTTGGCATATCTTGGAATTATGGCCATATTTTTACAATTATTACACCTTAGTGTGGGAGCCTCTTTTTTCTAACATTATTATGTCCCTCTTCTTCTTCTCCCGTTCTTCTATTCTTCTTTGGTAAACCCATACTCTTATTCATGTTTGGGGGTAATATAATTACATTTTTATCTTTAGGATCTAATACAACCTCTCGCAATGGATGAACAACCTCAAAGTATGTCTTCCTAAATGATTTCACAGTGTAATATGTATGATAAAAATCTTTAATTTCAATTCTTTTATGCTTTATACAAGGTGCCATATGCATTTATAGTATTCCAGTTATCATCCATTCACCATAAAAATACTTGATATAACCTTGTTTACCATTAAATACTTGATACTCAACAATACTAGCTGAAATTATCCTCATATTCCCCTATTCTCAATAACACTAACTAAAATCATCCTTGTATTTTCCCCCTTCTCAACATACTTGTCCAATAACTTCCTTATATATGATTTTGTGTTTTGGTATTCTAGGTCAAGGGGTTTCATCATGGATTTAATAGCATAGAAATTCTCTTTTAGCCTATTCCTTTTTACTAAAATGTTTCTTGCATATTCGATGATTTTTTTATAACCGACCTTATTTAGCCCATAATCTGACTTAATGGTGAAGACATGTTCAACGATTGATAATTTACTATAATTTGTGCACTCATCCCATAATGATTCGTTGAAGTCTTTTAAACAATAAAAAAACCTACTCGTGTCTGCATTTGGTTCTTCATCTATGATTGAACATTTACCTGCACAACCCTGATTCATTCTCATCACATCCATAATCATACTCCTATAAGGATTACTATTGTCATCTACAACCTCATACACATTCCTAGAACTAGAGTTTGACCCAACCATCATTTTTACCATGATCTCATAAGTAACATATGGTTCTCCATGTGCAAACCAACACAAGTATTTCTCCATAATTTTTTTTTGTAAAAGATGCATTGTAACAACATCTAGATCGAGAAACTTTTTATTTTTACACTTCTTACATGAACATCTAATACTGCCTCTACTAATATTTCTCGGATTAGATAAAGTGTAATTAATAAAAACCTTAACCGCACTATAATAATCCATTTTGCATAACCCTTCAAGTGAAACTCGATACGTTCAAGAACGATCATACATTACTTTTATCAAACATATATACAATATTGATGACAACATGTATTAATTAATTATGTGAACTAAATAAATTAGCTAACATTGGATTAACTCAAACTTATTCAATCTATTTTATTAGTACCCTTAAATCATTATCAATTTCTATAAAAAATTCAAATTTCTTCACATTTACTAAAATTTTCAACTTAACAATAAAATTAACAAAATATGAAACGTACCAATTGAATAAGCCATTATTTATTTCATTACAAAACACCTAAGTCACAAAATTGAAATCAATTTCACCAAATTAAAAACAAATTCAATTTTTCAAAATCTAAACAAACCCTAACATGTACAAATTATACATTCATACAACAAATTTCTATGAGAAAAACTATAAAAACAAGTAAAACACAAACAAACTACATAAACTACATCAAAATTCCATAAAAAATAACTTTTTAAAAATGAGTTAAAACAAAAAATGGGTAGTTTTGTTTATTTGATGTGGGAAATCCTACAAATAAACCAAAACAGGGATGTTGACAGATGAGCCTATTTGGGAGTATGGTTGCGGTTACTTTTCAAAGTGTTTTTCATTCAGAAATGTATCATAATAATTTTTTTTATATTTTAAAAATTATTTTTGACATCAGCACATCAAAATGATCTAAAAACATTAAAAAAATATTAATTTGAAGAAAAAAATAAAAAAATTTCAATTTTTTTCAAAAGTGCTTTCGAAACGCAATGCTAAACACAAGTGTTGAGGTGGTTGGATTTGTGGTGATAGGAGTTTGATTTGTGATAAGATATTGGGGTTTGTTGTTATTTGCAGAGAAAAAGAACAACAAGAAGAAATGAAATGGGAGAGGGTGGTCACTCATCATGTTATAACTTAAATTTTATCAACAAATATTAGCAACAAATTTATTTCATTGGTAATACTGATTGTCAAAAGTTTGAGGATCAAATTTGACATAATCAGTAGATAATATGATATTTCTATATTTTTCACAACTTCTGGAAAAGTGTTTTCCATCCAAAATAAAAGGAAAACACTTTCCTGAAAATCAAGCTAAATTTTTCTTTGACAGGAAAGTGTTTTTCGTTGACCAACTTTCCTAATGACAAACAAACACAAGAAAGTTTGGAAAGTGATTTCCTGGTAACCAATTTCCAGAAAACAAACACACCCCCAATATATATCTAAATTAATTTTATTTTTTTTAATTACCTTAAAAACATGCTATCCACGTAGACATAATAGCTAATATTACAAATAAAAAACCACACCCTATTAAGGTAGAGAGTGCGTCCCAAGCCAAAATCATTTTTATTGATAGATAAAAAGCCTTTTGATACTCTTGTTTGGTTACAACAAGTCATATAGGCCCTAATGCAATATATTATAATTATTATGGTTTTAGTCGCCTATCTTTTGATATGACTGGGATGAAATAGATGTAAGAGATTGTTTAGAAACGCGCGTTTCTAAATGTTTTTTAAAATTATTTTAAAAAAAAATAATATTTTTTAATGTTTTTAAATAGTTTTGATTCGCTATATTAAAAATAATTTTTTTAAAATAAAAAATATTATTTTGATATATTTTTAATGAAAAGCACTTTAAAAAACTATCACAACCACACTCACAATCACACTAATATGTTACCTGATAATTTTTTAGTGTTTTTAAATAACTTTGATTTGCTGATATCAAAAATAATTTTTTTAAAAAAATATTATTTTAATACATTTCTATCACAGCCACACTATCACACTAACATGTCACCTAACATGTCACCTGCAAAATAAAAAGCTCCCTCTTATAAGATGCCAATCCTCCAATGATCTCTCGTTAAGAAGGGAGATGAAGATGAAGTGCAAAGCAAAGGCATGTCAACAAGGAAGACAATGGATCCCTTGGACACATGTGTGATGCTCAAGGATGATGTAGGCATTCGACTGTGCACATGTGAGGGATCTAGGACCCGCGTCGACTCGACAACCAAGTGGTGATCTGACCGATGACTTGAGCATGTGGATTCATTTAAAGTAAATACTATTTGCCATGGATTGGTGGGAGTTGGTGGGCTGCATGCTGGAGATCCTACAAGGATGCCTCCTTTCGGCTGGGCAGAGCCACCACGCACGAAGCGATTCCCTTCATCTTATCTTATCCCGATTGGGTCTAATCGGATGACGAGGGAGAGAGTATATGCCCTACCTGTCCACGTTCTTGCTACGAGTACTGTCTGACAGAATCAATTATTATTATTTTTATATGATGATATAAAGAGAAAATAACTTTATTTTATACTATTCCATTGTTTCATTACAAATAAAGGCAAAAGAGTCATGGTCCCTTTCTAGTATTTTATGTACATTGTAATCGCCATTTTCCAGACGAGCTGATGCTATTTCTCAATGAACAAGAGTATGCTTTCACACGGCAAATCCTTTTGTCTGTATATATGTATACAGGACAAATCAGTATTCAGCAGAAACAAATATCAGTAGCAAACCATGAAAAGAGTCTTCTAACTAACCACCCATCAAAGATGATTTAGGCGACGAATCGATGTTAATTGCAATCTCCTTATCTTCTAACTACCCATCAGATCTATACTCTACCATTCAAGGTGGCTTCGAATTCTTACTGGGTTATCTGGCACCATGAAAGACACTGTAACTTGAATCTTGAACTCCTATTAAGGAAAAATAAAAAAAGAACAAACTTGCTTTTTTAAAGAGAAGGAAGCGCATTCAGCAGGAGAGGAAAAGCAAATTCAAGCAAGGAAAATTTCTCGATTTAAAAGTGTTAAAGTTTTGACTATTGCTTGGTAAGGTGCCGTCACACTTTTAAATAAGATTCTTGAAGAATTTATGCTTTAAATTGATTGAATTTTATAAAATAAGAAATTAGGGTTCATAATAAATTTTAGAAAAAAATTACAATTGATTGTGAAATTATGTTAACATTATTGATTTGAATGATGAAGTGAATTGTGTTAAAATGTGAAAATTGGAAAAATAGGAAGGAAATTTACAAAAGAAAGAAGGGAATTTTCATGTTTCTCTCTAAATTTTATTTTAGCAAATGAAAGGATAATTGGAAAGATTTTATTTATTGAGTGTGTCAATATGGAAAGTAGAATAATGATGTGATATACTTGTCAATTCAGAAAAGGCTGCCAGACCGACACCACAGCAGGGAACTTCGGCTCGAGCTCCGTCGTCAGGTAATTACACGGTACCCGAATTTATTATTGGTCAATATGTATTTTTTTATCTGATTAATTGTGATCGATAAAGTAGTAATTATTATATTGTTTACTTAAGAAAATAAGATATGCAATGTGATGAATTAATTCCTAAATTAATGGGATTGATGCCCTGGTGAATGGGTGTGATAAGGAATTAATTCTCTAGTTAATGGGATTAGAACCCTGGTGAATGGGTTGAACAAATTCCTAAATTAATGAGATTAATGTCCTGGTAAATGGGCGTGATGAAGAATTAAGTCCCTTGTTAATGGGATTAGTATCCTGGTGAATGGGTAAATCATTGAACTAATTCCTGATTTAATGGAATTAGTGCCCTAGCAAATGGGCGAGATGAAGAATTAATTCCCTGATTAATGAGATTTGTTACCTGATGAATGGGTGAAACGTTAAACTATTTTTTGGATTGATAACAATAGTGCTTGTTGAAAGAACTGGTGGAAAATTAATCATCTATTAGTGAAAGTAATGCAAAGTTACTTGGGCGATATGAATAATTATATTTTTGGTTGATGTTCAAAAAAAAAAACCTCATTGATTATTCTGAAATTTAATTGATATATATATATATATATATATATATATATATATATATATATATATAATACTAGATGAGCAAGTTAATTTAATGATCTTTTGACTAAATTTTCAAAAAAGAAAGAAAGAAAGAAAGTAGAAAGAATTTTATGGATATTTTATTTTTTTCATCTGTCTAATCAAATTATTGTATTAATCAATTTTTAGGTACATCCCTCAATCGGACTGAACAATAGATTAGTTTTCTTATATTTTGTTGGGTATCATTTTGTAATAAATGAATTTATCATTTTGTTATGTAACATAATGCGTCAACAGTTTATCGAAAGCTCTTTTGTGTAGTATAATCTTAATTATGAATTTCTTATTTAATTATGTACTTATTTCAATTATAATTTTGTTAATGGTCCTTATTTGTAAATCTTTAAATTGTGAAATGTACTTCATTTATAATTTGTAGAATAATTCTTTAGATTGCATCCATGTAAATGTGGGATATTGAATTGTTGACATATGTGAATTTGATTATTGAGAAGTTGTGATGTAATGAGAGGAGAAAGTATTGGATGATAGGACAAGTAAGAAATTTGATAATTAGAGATTGTGGAAGAAAAGTCGATAACTTAGTACCTAAAAATATAGAAAAAACTCTGCTGAATTTTTTATTGATAATAGAGAAAAAAATTCTCTAATCTTAATTGAATTATCATGTCCTTGCTCTTCATTTTGAATAGAAATTTTCGGGTTATTACACATAGGATAAAATAGTGTCTTAGGATATGATCTGGAAACTAAAGGAGGTGATGTATAAAATTTGTGGGTATCGTGTCTCTAAGAACCTCTCATGCCAAGTTGAGAGAAAATCTTCCTAATGGATGACCTTTCTAGATATAGTGATTAAACAATGCAATCCTATGATGGAAATTAATTGAGTTTCAAATAGGCTGAATCTCCTGACTACCTGACGGAAAAGACAAAGAGCCCTCGTCAATGATGTCATTCATCAAATCAGAAGACTATGCTTAGAGGTAAAAAAACATTTTTCCATGTGATCAATTTGTCATTTTCATTTTGGTTGGGGATGTAAAGGTCTATTTCTTTTTTTTTTTTAAGAATAGTAAAATACCTTCATTATAAGCAGAAAAATGATATTATAACAACCTCATCAATTTCATACATCTTAAGCTTTATTTCTTGTAAAATATTTCTATTTTTTTGGTGAATTTTTTTATATATAAGCTTAGCTCTATGTGAATTTACTAATTTTGGCAGAATCTTTTCTATTCTAGAAGATCCCAAGTTATTCACAAATACTTGTAATTGTAACATTCATAATTTTTCCGGAACAAATCACTTCAAAACACATAAGCAAATAGGGAATTTTTTTTTTTTTGTATTTATACAGTTTTCATCTAAAATTTATCAAAATTTCAGAAGAGTCTCCCATATACCGGAAGGTCTCAAATTATCAACATTTAACTTATTTACACTTCTAAAATCTCATATCTCATAACTCAATCATGACCCAATCGTCTTGAGTCTTAATCTCACAAACATCATCATCATCACAACCACAATATTTATAACATGCATTGAACATCAAATGTCATTATAGAGGAATAAACGAGATAAAGACGCATACATAGAACATGATTATATGAATTTCAGAGTTAAGTTCATTTATTCAAGTTTAAATATTAATTATACAAAATAAGTTATATAAATGTTTTAATATTATAAAATACAAGGATATACTCCCTAGAACTAGATAAAAAAAATGAACAAAAGTTAGGATCTACTCTTGTCGTGCATGCGATGGTCCTGAAACAAAACATATATTATTGAGACATGAATATCACGACAAATATAGTAAAATAAAAATCCAACAATTTAAAAAGAAATGTATTCATATTCTATTCATTTCTCCCTTTTTTGTTTTCATTAGAACTTTTTCTCATTCAGCTATTAAAAATTGTTTCATCTTCCATTTTCAACTTCCATTCAAGATTCCATAAAAATTGACAAGAACCATTTTCATCTAACACATTGCCGATACCAATTCCATCGGTATCATCATCGCCTCGTAGGCATCAATGCATTATGATCCCTTTACCCGAGACCCCTAACATACACTAATGTATGTTAGTCGATGCATGTTGATCCCCTTACTTAGGATCCTAACATACACTAAATGTACGCTAGCTGACACATGGTGATCCCTTTACCCGGGATCCTAACATACACTCAATGTATGCTAGTCCATACCCCATAGGCATTGATGCATGGTGATCTCCTTACCCGAGATCCTAACATACATTAAATATATGTTAGTCAACGCTCCATATGCACTGATGCATGATGATTTCCTTACTCGGATCCTAACATACACTGCTAGTCCATACCTCATAGGCATCGATACATGGTAATCCCCTTACCCGAGATCCTAACATACACTAAATGTATGTTGGACCATGCCCCATATCACATTTCTCAAATTTTCTATGTCAGCGATACTTCCATCACTTAGCAAATCACATACAAGACTATTCTCACCTTGAACATATATACATTCGGGATACTATCTGAAGTAATAACATCATTACGCAAACTTTCATTCTTTCATATAATATCAAACATTTGTCAATTCATATTTCACATCAATAACATATTAAATCATGAAATTTAACTAGAAAGCATATGTGCGGATCACTTACCTATAATAGAAGCTCTACTTGTGCTCTTCTATTGCTGCTGTTACACCACGCATGTGGTCCCACCTGTAATCACAAGCATATCTCATAAATTATCCTCATTCAATGATACATTTCATAATAAACATATTAACAGCCAATATAGGTCTTTCTTTTAATTATTCCTTTCTTTATATTTTATGTTTTTTCTCATTTCACTCATTAATATTGTCACTCTTTGTCCGACCATAGTTATCATTACAAGTTTCCATTTCGAACATGGCTCGTTTCTTTTGGAAGTTGAGATGTAATATGAAATGTTTCTCTGAAAGGAAAAGACCCAATTTTCACCCTTAATGCATTTAAATAGTTGCTTTAACGAATTTCTGAATCTGCTGGCAGAGGTCGCCTTCCGACCTCTCCTCAGCTTTTTTACTATATTCAGAGTTCTAGGACTCTATTTTAAGCGAGGTTGGTCTCGTTAGAAAGTTAAGACACGGGGCTACAAGTCCACTAAGGGAAGGAGAACCCCATTCGGCCCCAAGACACTCAAAATTACTCATCAATGAATCAGACCCATTGCCTTATAAGGTCTGTCATGACCCAATCTCGTTTGGTGACCCATAACTAGAATTCTATATATCCAAATTAAGTAAGACCAATTTCCTTAGTTAGTCAACATCAAAAACTACAATTACTAAGAAGGAACCTGATCATAATTCTCTCATCCTCTAACTCAAATTCTCATCGAAAGTCAAGAGATCAACCTATCCAGATTCATTAACCTTTCCTTTTACACACAACATCCACAATTCAATTTTTCCTCTTTTATCTCAACCCCTACTCATATCAGATACCATATAAAAGTGTCAAAAATATATTTTAAGAGCCAATTTACTCTATTTATTTCAATCTTTCCTCTTAACGTCAAAATATGACATTTTATCGATTTTACTAACTTTCCAAACAATATTCTTCTAAACACAATCCTTGCTATTTCAACATGTATTTTCCCTCATTTAGACACAATTAAACACATGTCATCAAGCTAAATATGTCAAATTAAACACCCCCCTTTTATGCATAATTGGCCGAAAGCATGGCCGAAAGGAATCAAGAGTTCCCTTGTTCCTTTCATGTTAATTTCATTCGAGTCACACAAATTCACATAAAAAAAAAGCTATAATAATATACTCAATAAGGAAAACCATAATTTCCCTCTTTTCTCTACATACGATCAACCACCCCTAACTTAATTACCCATACATTTTCTTTAATGAATCATCATGATTTCATGCCCCCAATCACATACAACACATGAATTAACTTAATTTTAACAATTAATACATTTCTCCAATTCAAGTCTAAGAACTCTAATTAAAATTCAACATTAAGGCATTAATTCGTAATCAAATTTGAAACGAATTATAGAATCATATTTAGAACTCCTTACCTAGTAAAAATCAAGGTCTCGATCCTTAACCAGTCGAAAATTTTTGGCTCCCCCTTTTCTATTGACAGTCGACCCTCCCTTCTTTCTTTACCTTTAAATTTTCTTGTTAATTCCTTGCCCACAAGTGTTTATTCTACCTATTAACTCTTAATCTTGGATTGGTTCTTGGGATTTTGGTTTTTCTCTCTTGATTTGGCAAGAAAAAAATAAAAAACTCATTCCCTCTCTTTTAAATTGATGCTGTCGATTTTGGATGGGTAAGGGAGAGGGAATTTATACCCTATAATTTCTCTTATTTGTACTTAGACCTTGTTTTCTTTAAGTGTATATTTTTTACCCCCACATCATTTATTTTTATAATGAAGTTATACCTCTTTACATTTCTTATAATTTCACCCCTTAACTTTTTAGTTTAGTTCATTTTCTTTAATTTAGTCCAACCCTCAATATTTTTGAGTTAAATTTATAATATCTCGAAATATTTCATCTGGAAATTCATATCTGAAAATTTCCACATTACCATTTTATTTAAATCTGTACATGAATTTCTTCACTTTTATTTTCTATTTATTTTGTTTGCAATTTACACAAACATTTATTTCTTAGGGTGTACAGTAACACTTCAATACACTCATCACACACGCAGCCAAATCATTGTCCAACCATTCTGGATTCATCATTTCACAACATAACTTATCACATTCATTGCAATTCATTTTAATATCACTTTATGCATTAAATTATAATGTTCAAGATTCAATTCAAAGATCTGTAACTATAAGTTATTTGGTACTATAGTCTAAGCTATGATAAAAGGGCATAAATACATCATTATATATTAGCACAAATAAGTTGGATTTATAATTATATAATATATGGGAAATTGATATTCAAATACAAAAGGATAATTATTATAATCCTTTACAAAATTAACAAAAAATCTCTAGATATCTATTATGCTACTTAAGGCTGAGAAATTACCTATAATTAATATATAAGTGGCAAATTAAGTATTGTAATAATATATTACTTAAATAATTTAGACAATTGCAGTGGTATGTTTGAACACAACTCATCATAAAGACTTATTTGATTACCATTTACACAATTCATCTTTAATTTAGATGATTTATTCACTTATTTGATTACCATTTACACAATTCATCTTTAATTTAGATGATTTATTTTTTGTGTCAATATTTCTTATTTGTCATCATTTCTAATACACATTCTTTTTCCTAAACTAAAAATCTCCATATTAAGCTCTTTTTAAATACTACTCAATGCCGGGTAATTCCTTGTTTGTCTAAGTCCAGACATTATTTCCTTTTACAAAATCTAAATTCTTCATCCATTACCGGGTAAAACTCCCTTATCCAAGGGTTCAATTTTTATTCCTTTATATTGAACATTAATCCTAATATTGGAATGAATTAATTCCTTACGTCTATTACTGAACTTCATTCCCATTACCGGGAACTAATTTCTTCTATCTTTTTACCAAACATTAATCCCATCACCAAGACCAGTTCCATTGCCCTTTACTAGGCAATAATCCCATCAACAAGAATAATTTCATTGTCCCTTACTGGCCATTAATCCTATAACCGGGAATTTACTTTTTTTCCTCTAAATACTTTAGAAATTAAATATAAAAAATAACATAACATATCAAAAACATTTTCACAACAATCTTACAAAAAATCTGTGATCGAAGATTTCAAAATGTCTCCCTATTGTTGCCCAGCTTCCAAAGCCTCTTTTGTATGAACAAGCATATCCATTTCCTTCTTATATCCGTTACCAAATAAATTATCATTTCCAAACATTTACCTAACAATTTAAACTAACCAACTTTAGGCGATTCATCATAATCGACTATGTACACCGTTCTGTGTTTTAATCACAATCATAGTTGTATAACTTAGTTTTATGCATGGATTATTTCTACAGAAAGCCAAAACATATATCTAAAACTTTGATGAAGAACATTAAACCCAGTTCTGCCTTCTAGATGCCTAAAATCACTAATTATAGTAGTATGTGGAAATTGCCCTACAAATCTTGGTGTAGACCTTTCTTTGATTTTTATTCCATATGTGGAGTTTCATAACTCTAATTTAAATGAGTCCGGTTAAGTTCAAAAATTAACATTCATACCTATAACTTTTATGAAGGAATAGTTTTCAAATTCTATCATCTTTCGATCCCATTTTCAGCTAAAAGTCAAGAGACAAGGTTGTCTTGTTTTTGTTTTTTAGGTTTAACAACCAAATGTTTCCATGCAACTTTTCCACCATTTATAGCAATAATAACCATTTAATTCATTTTAAATTTTCCTTAACATGATTCTTAAACTCATTAACCTAATCAATTTCACCCTTTACAATTAAAACTCCCTCTATTAAATCATTAATCAATCGTCACATATCCCAATTAACATCATATAATCATCAAAACACATACTTTAACATTAAATCTCATAAATCTTGGTGTAGATTGATCTTAGGGTCATGAATACCATTAAATTCCGCTAGGATTTGCATCAAATGCCCTTTGACGTTTTCTCTCCAGTGGCCAAAGAGTATTCCAAGCAGAGAAACAAGAAAAACATTCAGCATAAATTAGTCTCTAACCATGACTTCATCAAAATCAGCTATCTTGTCTTTATTTATGTTTTCACAAACTGGACCAGAAAAATCGTTTCAAAAAGAGTCCTAAAAGGAAGCTGAATCCATGTTGCAGAGGATTTTCCCAAAGAAAAGGTGTGGAATGAAGAATGTCCTTACAATGAGCTGGAAGCGTTTGTTCACGCATGAAGACTCGTCTTGGGAGTCAATCAAAAGTAAAGATACGGAAACTTACTCCTAGAAGACATCACAGATTTGGCTGTGAAGATAACCTCTTCATAGGTTTTTATCGGATTCCCATGGTCGCTAACCTTGACATGAGTTTACTCTTTAACATGTCGAAAGGCATAGCATATTTTGAGGCCAAATTAACAAGTTTCCTGAAGTTTAATATCTCTTGAACCTTTGCACATAATTGTTATAAATAAAATTGCTAATACCCAAAACAGATCATATTGAACAAATCTCAAAGAAAAATATGGTCGATGACATAGGAATTGCATAAAGAAATGTTGGATATTCAGCTTCTAAACATGGAACTTGACAGTGACATTTATGTTCCTGGATGTTAAGAATCAAACACTTTAAAAACATTCATCATTGACCAAATAAATATAAGTAATTAACAAATTATTTGATTACAAATGGAAAATATTTTAAAAAACTCTTCAAAAGATTAAAAAACACTATATAATAGGATATAATATTATCTTTAATCTTTTATAGTCTATTACGTTCTTAACACAGACTGCTATTTGTATTTCACAAAAACACTTCTCTCACAATTGTTTTCAGATAATTTATATTTATTTTTTATATGAACTTCTTATAGAATTTATCCAAAAAAATTGATAATTAAAAAAATAACAACATCATATCCTAAAAGATAAGCTTGAGTATTCTTTCATCTAATTTTGGATAAACTAACAATTTAAATAAATTCATTTTTAATAACATAAATAATCTTTCACTAATCAAAGCCAATTATTTTAACATGTACAATCTTTCTTTTTAGTTGATTTGTGAAAACACATAATAAGGATAAATTATCATGCAAGTAATTCAGATTGTTTGATCATAAGCAGATACTTCATTAAATTATTCTTGTATGTATAATTGAAACAGTGGTATGTATCATGAGAACAATTAATAATATTTATGTAATCAGTTCATAATATTTTCAAAGAATACTTCATGTAACATGTTGCATCCTCAAAGTACGTAATATGTTCAAAATGCAACTATCATTTATAAGATATTGTTATATAACTACATGCATCAAGTATTCAACATAAAGGTTTTTATGCTACAAAAATATCCTATTTATTAATGACTAAAATATTCAATATTCATTACTGATTAAAAAATAGTAAAGTTTCATAACAACAAAAAAACATTTTGATGGCTTGTTAACTTAGTTGTTTCCTCTTCCTTGCATATATCATTGTCTCCCCCCTTGGTTTGGATCCTATTACTTATCATCACCAACAACAAATTGATGTATTTGTTCGATGTCCAGAATGAGTTGAACCAGTCTGTCATTAACCAAAACTTCTCTTTCATCTAGTATATATTTTTTTTAGAGAATGTTGACTTTTAGTTTAACACATTCATGTTTTTATATATTTTAATAATAATAATAAAATGAAAAATAGACTAATAATATGCTTAGTTGAGAATAAACTTTAAACAGATTTTATACAAAGAACATATCAACAAACATGATGAATTTAATTAAGAAATCAATTAGGAAATCCAAAAAAGAAGCAAAGTGAAGACTTAGATTAAGTGTTCGTTTTAGTTCTCAAATGTAAATCTTTATATCTTACTTGATAGTACAATTAAAATAAACTCACATACTTTGTCACACGTGCTCACACAACGTGACGTGATATCGGGATCAAGAAATTGACACTAGTTGTTTGGTTCATGGTCATGAAGAGACCCAGATGGACTGATTTTATATGAAACTCTAGGGTAATGGACTTGTTTGTGGCTAAGAAATGTATTATCACCCCTAGTGCACCTTATTTAAGGTAAGCTACATTGTATGGTCTAAATATGACTTAAAGGTATCGATAGGTTCCTAACCCATGGTCCATCTATGGCTTAAAATAAATATTTACACTTATGAATAAATTTATTATGGACATGTTTTATGGGAAAAACTCCATGTAAGTGCCCTAACAAGGTTCACTTATCCTAGAAGGAGAAAGGGCTTTCAACAACTTATATGTCATGGTAAAAAATACTATTGATTAAAATTTTTGAATATTTGAAATAATTTTGAGAATTTTCTAATCAACTCCTAGTATTTAAATAGCAGCCTACTTGTAGGTCCAATATTCATATAAGAATGCTGACCATTAATTCTTAGAAAAACAATTTTAAGATTTTTCAAATATTGGTCAAGTTCTCATGGATTCAATAAATTGGTTATTAAATCCAAAATATGACTTTTATATAAAAAAATGCATTAAAGATATTTTTTTAATTTTTATGTATATAAAAAAATTTTAAATCATACCAAATATTTTTTTTACGCCAAAATATAATTTTTATTTTTTAAGAGACTTGACCATATGCACCCCAAATAAAAATCATTTTTTGTATTATTTTGAGAAGAGAAAATGTTTTAGAAATTTTGGAAATCTTTGAGATTTCGATGAAAAACAAGTTTTTTAATACTAAGTTAGTATCTTACAGTATAAGTCTACAGCCTTGATATTAAATAAAATTGCTGAAAAAACATGCAAACAACCCACAAATAATTTTAAATTTGTCTTTAAAATTCTTTAGAAATTTTTTGGAATTTTTTTAGGACCTGTTTGACAAAAACCCTTTTTTTATTCAAAACAAAACTGTCAAAACAGGTTTAAGTGTGTGTTTGCCAAACATGTCCTTAAGCCAAAATTCCTTTTATTAAAACAATGGCAAACCAAACAAAGCATGAGTCATTGACCCAACCAGGTTAACCTGACCAACTGAACTTGAAATTTTTGGTTCAACCATAAATTGAACCCAAAAATTATGGTTTAACCCGAAAAACAACCCAAAACAAAACCAAAGCCAAAAAAATTGATTAAACACCCAAAAAACACAAACTAAAAAAAACTTGAGCCAAATGGATCAAACACAAAAAAAATAAAGAACACGAAGAATATTTACATCATACTCAACCATATAACTCTCAAATCAGACCAGTTATGGACAAACCAAAGATATGGACATGTTGGGAATCAAGCAAGGATCAATAATTTAGCATCCATTTACTTTGATTATCACTCTAAAATCACAATTTTGTCAAAATAGGTTTCAGTTCAAAATCAAAACCCTAGGAATAAAACAAAAAAAAACATGTTATTGATGCAAAGAAACCCTAGATTATTCACTGATCAAGTATAAATAAAGGTTTTGTTCAAAGAAATTGACCAAAATTGGTCTAAATTCAGGGGCTAAGGCAATGTTCTAACTAAGAACACAAAGAACATTGTCCAAAAACCTAGCCATTACCTAGCACTGCCAAGCCCTAGAAATGGACATTTTAGGTCTCTAAACACATTGATTTTAATCTTCACAATCATATTTTCAATACCAAGTATAGTTGAATCAAAAGAACTAACAAAGAAGATCAAATCATCATAAATATGAATTAAATTCCAAATTCATAAATGCAGCCCTAATGATAGCCAACAAAAACATCAAATTTCAATTCAAAATTAATTCTTTGAACACTTAGAACTCAAACCATGCTCAAGAACCAAGAACATACACTAACAAAATAGAAAAGGCATCAAACACCCACTACCAACTTTTAGCATAATCAAAATCAGTCACAAACATATTGTCTTGACACTTAGTAACATCAACAACAACTCCAAATAAGATTTAAACAATAAAAACAATATTTTTACGTATTAATCAAAACAAAACTAGAAAACATCATAACACTAAACAAGTTCAAAAAAAATATCAAAAGAGGTTTAAACATTAAAAAAACATGAATGGGCAAGCCACATGGACTTTACCCTTGAGTTTTTACATAGTTAAACCTTCTTCAAGCTTATTAACAATATGTTGTTTTTTCTTTTCTTTTCCTTCCTTCTTTCCCTTTCACTTTCTTTCTTTCCAAAGTTTGACCTTTCATGTTAGGCTCTTGAACCTTCACAATTGGGTTTATTAACAAAGCATTTCTCCATGTTTTTCCTCTCTCTCTCTCTTTTATTGTCAGGGGTATTTATAGGGTTTTTCTAGGTTTTTTGATGGATTCCCTCAAAGCTTAGCCCTTTGATCAAAGTGAGATGGTTCTAGACAAAAGCTAACAGCTAAAAGCTTCTGTACTAGGTTGATTTTGCAATGGTGGCTTTAGTTTTAGGGGTACTTGGTGGTTTTGCAAGACTTGGAGGGCAAGGAACTATTTCTAGCCTTTTGGATCTTAAGAGGAAGGTTTTAAAGCCATTAATAAGAACCATTTGAGAAGCTTTAAGTGTGAAAACACGAAAAAAAAAATTATATGTGACAATCAAGGCTGATTGGGTTAACCACTTTCAAGTCTTCACTAGAACAACTCCAATGTAAACATTATTGGAAACCGCCGGAAATATAAAGGGTGTATATCTTTTGTTTGGATCTAACCTTACTTAATTTAGAAGTTTTTAGCTTCACATTCATTCATCCAAAGGTGCCAATTCGATCAGCCTAGAATATGAAATTGTAGTGATGGTTGATCAAGAACAAGATGTTAGAGACTTCTATAAAAAGAATTAGAATGTAAATGTCTAATTTCATGGAAATAGGGTTGTAAAGGGGATGTTCTTCTTCCATTTGTAAAAGAACATTGTGTCATTTGAAGGTTTAAAATTTCACAACAAGCTCTTAGAAAGTGCTAACTTGATCATCATTTTCTACTAGAAGAAAAGGAAGAAAACCAGTGTATGATGCGTCATTCATGTCCTTTCATTAAAACCAAATGACATGTTGGCTACTAAAAACCCTAAAAGCTAAGGCTCTTCATTGATTTTTGCCAAAAATTAATTTAATTTTTTTTTCTAATCATGGCACATGCACTCTTAATTAACTCGAAATCCAATTAATCCTTCCAACTACACCACTAGAAATTGAGATTTGAATCTCTTTATTCAAGCACCTTTTACAAACAAGTTCTTAGTTTCTAATTTGTTTAATTTTAACCTTAATTAACCACTAAAATTTCAATTCCTTTCAATCTGGCCCCTGATTTGGTCAATTTTAGCCTCTACAATCACGCTCCACTTACAGGTTGGTTCTTGGTCTTGGGAATTTACAAATAAGTCCTTAAATATCCTCTAAAGTTTAAGTTTTTCACAACTAAGACCCTAATTTAATAAATTAAACCTTTCAAAGTCTAATTTTAATCCCCAAACTTCAATTTCTTCTAATTAACACCCAAATTGACTCTAAAAACTAATTTCCCTTGCAATTAAGTCCATAATAAAATTAATTAAGCCTTCCAAAATTCTCATTGAGTTCTTACCCATCTAGATTTATGTTTCTTTACCCTAGATAAATATTTTCACTAGTAGGGTCTTTTGTCAATCAAAATGGAGTTGCTTATTTTTCCAATCATATATATTTTAGTCCTTGAACTTTTTCACTTGTCATCTTGGTCCTCCACCACCAATCTTGGGCAATCTTCTAGGTTTTCTTCATATATGTCCTCTTGCATTATTTATTTATTTATTTATTTATTATTATTATTATTATTATTATTATTATTATTATTGTATGTGTGTGTGTGGTCAAAAATGGGTAACAACACACTTCACTCTACACGCATTAAAGGAGTGATAATAATTAGATTAAAACTAAGATAAATGGTTCTAAGAATTCACTTGGTTTAAATTGTTAAATCTAAAATTTTGCATGAATTGTTCGACTGTTTAGGGTTACAAAATGAACACCTGAAAATTTTGTAGGAACCAGTCAACCGATTGGCTTGACCAATCTAAATTAGTCAATTGTTTTAGCTATCAAACGCATAGTAATGGCTATAAACAACTTTTTTTTTCTTATATATATATATATATATAACTTGTCTTATTACAAAATTAGGTGTAAAATCTGAATATATATATCATATACAAGCTATTCTAAGAGCAAAACAACTATAAAATCATCAATCCTTGATCATACTCTATTTTATGCTTTTAAACCTTTATATTTTAGCACAAAAAGTATTCAATTTCATTCTCACTACACTTAAATACTTATAAGTCCTATAAGTGCTATCTAGTGAGTTATGGAGATTTAGAACTTAAATTGTGTTATTCATTCTAGTAAGAGTGTTTTTTATAGAAAACAAAATCATCATTGTAAATATTTGAGAGTTAGGTAAAAACTATTGGTATTAGTGAGGGAATTTCACCAAGAAAAACATCTTGAAGAGAATATATCACCAAGTGGATATTGTACTCTTGAACTTGGATTAGTGAAGGAATACAATATGTTAGTATGATTTGGTACTTGAAGCATGGATGTCCGCTTGTGATTAGTACTTAAAAGTGCATTTTTATCAAGGTTTTATATCATCATTTTGCACTTGAAGTATCAATAACTCCTTAACTAAAGCATGTTTTATAATAACATATCTAATTATATAAGATACCTTTAATTTATGATAAATGTTCATCTTAAATGCAGGCCTCTCACATAAATAAAACAATTGATTGATTAGTTGAAGTACTGAAATTGAAAGGACAAAGAGATGGTCAAACTTAGAAAAGAGATGCTGGTGTAGTCCAAACTGGAACATTGTTCGGTAATTGGGTCATATCAGGAGCTGCAGATCTTGGATTTAGGTCCATTTTATATGGATGGAAAGATAAGACATAGGCCTACAACTTTCGCGTGAAGCCCAAATTTAAAAAGGTCGTTTTCAAGTCCAAATTGCAGCAACAACAAAGAAGTCTGAATCTGTCCTGCAGCCCAGACACTTTTTAGTGTTTAGCCCATATCTCGAGTTCTAGAAGTCCAAATGATCTCAAATTTTTACCCTGGAAAGATAAGACAATTCTCTAGAACTTTCATGATTTAAGTTTGTTCAAATTATGATGTCATCAATGATGTTTTTGGCAGACAAGAAGATAAGGATTGTCACCAAGTCAAGATGTGGCCACCCACTCATCAATTAGTCAACAAATCAATAGTTCTGAATTTTGACCTATAAAAGGAGGCATTTGCCATGTATTTAGGCATCTTGGTGTTCAGATCAAGATCATGCTCTTGCTCTCTCTTTATCTTTTGTAATACTTAAGTTTTGTTTATATTAATCTCTTGTTTATGCCTTTCATTTCCTTTTCTTTACTTAGTTAACTTCTTTCTCATTTATGTTCTTATCTTGTTTATTTATGTTTCTTTCTTTCATTATGTGTAGCTAAGTTAATTATGTCAAGGTGAAAAAGGTACACTAATGGTGTAAGAATAAGTATAATATAAACTTAACATGGACCTTAATGTTGGATACTAACATGCTTTATATTTGTTATCTTGTTCACTTTTAATACTTTGCTTGTTAAATGGTTAATCTAGATTTATGTTGTATAACACTTGGTACAACAAATACTTGGCACTTTCATAGCCCATACTGTATGGTATAACCGATACTTGAGCTATGAAAGGAACTTGATTTGTTGTTAACATAAGTTATAATCATGAATGCCTGACAACATTTACAAGTATTAGCATTATTCGAATAAGATAACTAATGTAATCATGTTAACAATTTATAATCTGATTGGAACCTCCTTTGTATGTGGTTTCTAATTGAATAATAAGAGTTTATACTATACTTGTTTGAAATACCATTAGTGGATCCTCTAACCTTGACATTTGTTGTTATCATTGTTTAATCCTACGTTAATCTTCCATCTCAACTTCTCATCAACTTCTTCTTCTTCTTCTTCTTAATCTTTATTATTATCATTATCAATAGTATTATTGGTATTATTATTATTACTACTATTATTAGTATTATTATTACTACTACTACGACTACTAGTATTATTATTGTTGTTGTTGTTGTTGTTGTTGTTGTTGTTGTTACTATTGTTGCTTATAATTTATACAATTAACCTTCCTGTGGTTCGACCCCGGTCTTGCTGGGTTATTTATTACTTCGACACTCCTGCACTTGGGAGAAGACATCAATCTTTTGGTCGTGCAGCTTGTCAAATAATGTTAAAAACGAGTTTGTAAATTCTCTTTCTTATCTCTTAACTTTACATACTTTAATTATATTGTTAGCTATTGTGTTTACTTGAAGTAATTTGCATTAATTATAGAATTTAGTGATACACATAATTCACCCCCCTTATTAGATGTTAAGTTGCCTTAATCATTAAACAACAATTGGTATTAGAGCTTAGTTCTCATATATAAAATTTGTTTGGACTTTAAGTAGAATTACAACCACTAATTATAATCTCCAAAATAAAGTATTATCTACATCCAGGCCATTTTTTTAGGGTAACTATTATGCATATTAGAAAGCTAGAATGATAATCTATTTTCTATTAATTTTTATTTTTATTTGTGGTTATCCATAGAAAATGGACCTCATAGACCAATTTAAATTGAAAATGATATTGAGATTCCTAAAACTAGAAGTGAATATACGGACAATAATAAAAGTTACTTTCTATGGATATTAAAGCCATAAATATATTATAATTTTCATTGAGTAAAAGTGAATTCAATAGAATTACATCATGTAAAAATGCTAAAGATATATGGCATGCTTTAGAAGTAACTCATGAAAGAATTAACCTAGTCAAATAGTCTAAAATCGACATGTTAGTTCACTAATATAAATTATTTAAAATGCTTCCTAATGAATCCATAACTAGCATGTTCACTAGAATGATTACCATAACTTATAGTTTGGATGCATTTGGTAGGAGATACACTAATATAGAAATAGTGAGAAATATTCTTAAGTCTCAACCAAAAACATAGAAAGCAAAAGTGACAACAATTCAAGAAGTCAGGGATTCACCAAACTTCTATTGAAGGAGCTCATTGGTTCTTTAATAAACTATGAGATTACCATGGAGAAACAAAAACAAGAAGAAAAGCCAAAGAAGAACTTGGAATTCAAAATCGTTCATCACATTATAATGACATTGAAGAAGACATTGCCTTAATCACAAAGCAATTCTAAAGTTTCCTAAGGAATAAGCAATGCAAGAAAAGATTCTCAAACTTTAAGAAAGTTGGGAACAAGGAAGATTCAAACAAGAAACTCCTAAGATTCTTCAAATGCAACAAAGCAAGGCACATCAAAGTAGATTGTCAACTTCCTCAAAATAAGAAGAAGAGACATCATCACAAGAAGTCAATGAAAGCTATTTGAAGTGATGAAAGTCTGTCCAGACTCATCATCAGCACCTGCAGCCGATTTTGTCGACTTTGCCGATTCAAGCGATAAAAAAGAACATATGGTAAACATATGCTTTATAGAAATTGAAAGTGAAATGATGTATAATCTTTGGATGATGAATCCGAACCTACTTATGATGAGTTGTATGATGCACTTGAATCACTATATGATGAATTTAAGAAATTAGGTTCAAAATATGGTTCATTAAAAAGGAATTATGCATGTTTACTTATAGAGAAATAAACTTTAGAAAAGAAAGCTTACATTGTGCTTGATGATAGTAATATGGTAAATCTACTTGAAGATGAAAACAAATTATTAAAAGAAAAGGTAAACAAGTTAAACATAACTTTAGCTAAATTCACACAGGGCTAAAAATCCTAGAAACTATGTTTTCAAGCCAAAGATGTGTGTTTAACAAAAGAGGTTTGGGTTACCAACCTAAAAAGAACCAAAAGTATTTAAAGAGTTATTTTGTTAAATCTAAACAATCCTATGACCCTAACCATAAATGAAATTATTGTAGAGCTATAAGTCATTTGATTTATGCATGTCCTATTAAGAAGGACAAAGTTTATAAAATGATTTAGATTCCAAATGGAACCACCTCTAACAATGAAGGACCACGAAGGTATGGGTACCAAAAATTTCATCTTGATTTTTATGTGTAGGAATCAATGGAGTATAGAGAATGGTTTTTTGGATAGTGCTTGCTGAAGATATATGACTGGAGACAACTCATTATTATCAAGCATTACCAAAATCAATGGAGAAAATGTCACACTTGGAGACAACTCAAAAGGTAAAATGTGCTTGATGATAGTAATATGGTAAATCTACTTGAAGATGAAAACAAATTATTAAAAGAAAAGGTAAACAAGTTAAACATAACTTTAGCTAAATTCACACAGGGCTAAAAATCCGAGAAACTATGTTTTCAAGCCAAAGATGTGTGTTTAACAAAAGAGGTTTGGGTTACCAACCTAAAAAGAACCAAAAGTATTTAAAGAGTTATTTTGTTAAATCTAAACAATCCTATGACCCTAACCATAAATGAAATTATTGTAGAGCTATAAGTCATTTGATTTATGCATGTCCTATTAAGAAGGACAAAGTTTATAAAATGATTTAGATTCCAAATGGAACCACCTCTAACAATGAAGGACCAAGAAGGTATGGGTACCAAAAATTTCATCTTGATTTTTATGTGTAGGAATCAATGGAGTATAGAGAATGGTTTTTTGGATAGTGCTTGCTGAAGATATATGACTGGAGACAACTCATTATTATCAAGCATTACCAAAATCAATGGAGAAAATGTCACACTTGGAGACAACTCGAAAGGTAAAATAATTGGAGTTAGCAATATTGAAGGTAAATCTTCTCCTTTCATTAAAAAGGTTTTTCTTGTTAATAACTTAAAATATAATTTGCTTAACATTAGTCAACTATATGTTAAAGGCTATAAAATTGTTTTCAATTATGCATGTTCTTTAATTCTTAAAAAACATAAAGTAATCTATGTAGAAAATAGATGCATGCATAAAAATAGAAAGTTGTCTTATTACTAGCATTAATTATAATTTTCTTGGGCATAGAAGACTAAGTCACATTAGTATGGATATCATTTATACACTAGTTAAAAATGAACTAGTTAAAGATCTCTCATATATAGCATTTTAAAAGGAAAAGTGGTGTGATGTTTGCTAAATAGGTAAACATGTGAAAACTACTTTTAAAAGCAAAAATGATATTTCAATCGATAAACATTTAAACCCTGTTTGTTTGCTGGAAAGTAATTTCCTTTTAAAAAGTGGTTTTCTTGAAAAATAGATTCTTGGAAAGTGAATTATTTTCTGATATTTGATAGTATCATGAAAAATAAGTTAGAAAACGTTTTCTAACGTTTGGCTATATCATAGAAAATGAATTGGAAAATAATTTATTAATAATTTTTTCAAGTTTATTAAAATAATGAGGAATGAATTTTACAAATTAAAAAGTTAAATGAGAATAAAATTGAAAAAAAAATCTAATTTCATAAATTATCTCAAATAAAATAAATAACAATCAAAATAATGGAGATCAAATCTAATAGATAAAAAAGTTGAAAGATAATGAAATAAAAAAATTCTAATTTCATAAATTATTTCAAATAAAATAAATAACAATCAAAAGAATGAGGACCAAATCTGATAGATAAAAATTTTCAATTAAGAAAATGATAAGAGAAAATAACAATCATAAAAATAAAAACCAAAGTTGATATAAAAATCAAATTAAATCAAATTCGAATTGGTGAAATTGAAAAAAAAAGATTCAAAACAAAATATATAGCAATCAAAAGTTTGAGGATCAAATTTGATATAATCAGGAAATAACATGACATTTCTAAATTTTTCACAACTTCTGGAAAGTGTTTTCCGCCCAAAATAAAAGAAAAACACTTCCCTGAAAACTATGCCAAATTTTCCTTTGACTAGAAAATATTTTTCGTTGACCAACTTTTCTAATGGAAAACAAACGCAAGAAAGTTTGGAAAGTGATTTCCAGGAAACCACTTTCCTTGAAACAAACAGGGCCTAAGAATTACTACACAGATATTTTTGGACCCATTAGAACTAGAAGTACATGTGGTAATAAATATGTGTTTGTAATTATTGATGACTTTACAAGATATACTTGAGTTTTTGTTTTTGAAATTTAAAGATGAAACAATTTATGAAATTGTAAAGTTTTCAAAGAAAGTTGAAAATAAAAGTTTTTCCATAATAAACATAAGAAGTGATTATGGTGATAAATTTATAAGTAATTTGTTAAAAATGTTTTGTGAAGAAAAATAATACCACCATAACTTTTCAACTCGTAGAACTCCTTAACAAAATAAGGTTGTGGGAAAAAAATCGGTCTCTTCAAGAAATGACGGATTTATGTTAAATGAATTTTACACACCTAAATGTTTTTAAACGAAAGTTGTAAACACTTCTTATGAGCTTTAGAGAGGAAGGAAACACAACATCTCTTACTTTAAAGTTCTTAGTTCAAAATGTTTTATTCTCAATACTAAAGATAATTTAGATAAATTTGATTCAAAATCCAATGTTGGAATTTTTCTTGGTTATTCCTCGTCTAGCAAAGCATATAGAGTTTATAACAATAGAACTCTTTATCTTAAGGAATCTATGCATGTCGCCTTTGAAGAAACTCAAAATAACATAATTATTGAGATTTTAGATGACATGAATGAAAAGTGTTTAACATTTGAGTCTTGATGGTAAAACTCCTACAAAGACAAATAATGAAGGCATAAACAAGGACCAACTAAGCTCAAGCAATCAATATGAGATTGTAAGTAACTTTTTTGTACCCCCAAAGAAGCTAAGGTATATAAGCTCTTACCTTCCTAAATTAATTATCAGTAATTGTTTTAAAGTGACTAAGACTAGAGCTTTACTTAGAAACATTAATGATCCCTTTGTATTTGTCTCTCAAATAAAACCTAAATCATTTCTAGAAATAAAAAAAAGATGAAAAATGAATTTTGACTATACAAGATGAGCTAAACCAATTTGAAATAAATAGTGTTTGGGAACTAGTCCCTATTCCTAATAATCAATCTATATTTGGAACAAAATGGTGTTTAAAAACAAAGTTAATGAACATGGAACAATAGTTAAAAACAAATCTAGACTAGTTGGTAAAGGTTATAATCAAGAAGAATGTATAGATTATGAAGAAATCTTTACGCCGATAGCTAGACTAGAATCAATAAGAATGTTTTTAGCCTATGCTTATCATAATAACTTCACACTTTTTCAAATGAATGTTAAAAGTGTATTTTTAAATGGATTTATCATGGAAGAAGTGTATGTTTAGTAACCACAAGGTTTTGAAAAAAATTATTTTCTCAATCATGTTTTTAAACTTAAAAAGGCCTTATGTGGTTTAAAACAAGAACCTAGGATATGGTATGATAAACTCAAGTCTTTTCTTGCTAATAATGATTTTAACATTGGTAAAATTGACACCATCTTTTTTACAAAAAGAAAAGGCAAAGATATCTTAAATGTGTAAATTTATGTTGATGATATTATATCTAATGCTATTAATGAATCTCTTTGTAAGGATTTTACAAAGTGCATTTATTATGAATTTGAAATGAGAATGATGGGAGAGTTGAACTTCTTTTTTAAATTGCAAATCAAACAAACAAATGATGACATCTTCAACAATTAAAGCAAGTACATCTTCTAAAAATATTTGGGATGGAAATGTCAAAGTAACCAACACACCTATAGGAACATTAACAAAGCTTGATATGAATGAAATCAGTAAGAATGCAGACCACCAAATATCAAGGCATGTTTGATTCACTCTTCTATTTAACTACAAGTAGACTTGATATTATGTTTTGGGTATAAATGTACATATTTTCAAGTTTTCCCTAAAGAATCGTATGTTAGTGTTGTAAAATGTATTTTTTGTTATTTACATGTTATTATAGATTTAGAGTTGTGGTATCCTAAAGGAAAAGAGTTGAGTTTTATAAGCAATTTGGATGCGAATTTTGCTAGATGTAAAGTTAGAAAAAGTACTAGTGGAACATGTCATTTCTTAGGATTCTCACTGGTATCTTGGGCTAATAAAAAACAAAACTTTGTAGCCCTATCAATAATTGATTAGTATTTAAAAGTGCATTTTTATCAAGGTTTTATATCATCATTTTGCACTTGAAGTATCAATAACTCCTTAACTAAAGCATGTTTTATAATAACGTATCTAATATATTAAGATACCTTTAATTTATGGTAAATGTTCATCTTAAATGCAGGCCTATCACATAAATGAAAGAATTGATTGATGAGTTGAAGTACTTAAATTGAAAGGACAAAGAGATGGCCAAACTTAGAAAAGAGATGCTGGTGCAGTCCAAATTGGAACACTGTTCGGTAATCGGGTCATATCTGGAGCTGTAGATCTTGGATTTAGGTCCATTTTATATGGATGGAAAGATAAGACATAGGCCTACAACTTTCATGTGAAGCCCAAGATTTAAAAAGGCCGTTTTCAAGTCCAAATTGCAGCAACAATAAAGAAGTCCGAATCTGTCCTGCAGCCCAGACACTGTTTAGTGTTCAGCCCATATCTCGAGTTCTAGAAGTCCAAATGATCTCAAATTTTTACCCTGGATAGATGAGACAATTATCTAGAACTTTCATGATTGAAGTTTGTTCAAATTATGACGTCATCAATGACGTTTTTGGCAGACAAGAAGATAAGGATTGTCACCAAGTCAAGATGTGGCCACCCACTCATCAATTAGTCAACAAATCAATAGTTCCGAATTTTGGCCTATAAAAGGAGGCATTTGCCATGTATTTAGGCATCTTGGTGTTCAGATCAAGATCATGCTCTTGCTCTTTCTTTATGTTTTGTAATGCTTAAGTTTTGCTTATATTAATTTCTTGCTTATGCTTTTCATTTCCTTCCCTTGTTTATTTATGTTTCTTTCTTTCATTATGTGTTGCTAAGTTAATTATGTCAAGGTGAAAAGGGTACACTAATGGTGTAAGAATAAGTATAATATAAACTTAACATGGACCTTAATGTTGGATACTAACATGCTTTATATTTGTTATCTTGTTCACTTTTAATACTTTGCTTGTGAAATGGTTAATCTAGATTTATGTTATATAACACTTGGTACAACAAATACTTGGCACTTTCATAGCCCATACTGTATGGTATAACCGACACCTGAGCTATGAAAGGAACTTGATTTGTTGTTAACATAAGTTATAATCATGAATGCCTGACAACATTTACAAGTATTAGCATTATTCGAATAAGATAACTAATGTAATCATGTTAACAATTTATAATCCGATTGGAACCTCCTTTGTGTGTGGTTTCCAATTAAATAAAAAGAGTTTATACTATACTTGTTTGAAATACCATTAGTGGATCCTCTAACCTTGACATTTGTTGTTATCATTTTTTTAATCCTTACGTTAATCTTGCAACTCAAAGTTCTCATCAACTTCTTCTTCATTATTATTATTATTATTATTATTATTATTACTACTATTATTGTTGTTGTTATTGTATTGTTGTTAACTATAATTTATACAATAAACCTACCTGTGGTTCGACCCCAGTCTTGCCGGGTTATTTATTACTTTGACACTCCTGCACTTGGGAGAAGACATCAATCTTTTGGTCGTGTCAAGTTTTTGGCGCCGTTGCTGGGGAGGTAAATTCTTGTACAAATTATAGTATTTATTTTATTTTCTCTTTTCTCTTTTCTCTTTTCTTGTATCTAACTTTGTTTCTTTTGTTTTGTTTCTTTTTCTATTGTTTTTCTTTTCTTTCTTTTATTCTCTTCCCGCACGTGCATGAGAGTGTGGTCACGATACATTAAGTGGTAGACTTTGTAGAGTATCCTCATCATTTTCGGAAAATATGGCCAAGAAGATAACCAATCGCTTCATAATGAGAATAATGAGAATATTCGGGTTAGAACACTTAGAGACCACATGAATCCCACGAGAACAAGTGCACCCTCATGCATAGTTTTTCCTCCCCGATGCATCTCATTTTAATTTTAAGCCGGGCATTATTCAACTTTTACCTTCTTTTCATGGTTTAGATTTAGAAAATCCATACTTGCATTTAAGGGAATTTGAGGAGGTCCAGAACACCTATAATGACTCAAATTGTAGCATGAACACCATTAGGTTAAAGCTTTTTCCTTTTTCATTAAAAGATAAAGCTAAAACATGGCTACAAAATTTGAGACCCGGATCCATTCGTGTGCGTGGGATGATATGCAACAACAATTTTTAAAGAAGTTTTTTCCATCCCACGTAACAAACTCTTTCAAAAGACAAATAATCACTTTCTCTCAAAAACCGGGAGAAACATTTTACCAATGTTGGGATAGATATCGAGACTTGCTTAATACTTGCCCCCATCATGGTTTTGAAACATGGAGATTAGTTTCACATTTTTATGAAGGATTAACACCTAGAGATAGGCAAATGGTTGAATTGATGTGCAATGGAACTTTTGAGGATAAAGACCCCAATGAAGCCATGGAATACCTAGACTTGCTAGCTGAAAATGCACAAAATTGGGACACTACAGGAACTTATGAGGCACCAAGTAAAACCCAACCTCATACATCTAGTGGAGGTATGTACAACCTTAGGGAAGATCATGACCTCCAAGCCAAGTTTGCATCTTTAGCTAAAAATGTCGAGGCATTAGAATTAAAAAAGAGTGGTCAACTAAAATCTGTTCAAGACATTGTGTGTCAAATCATGGGAAACCAATGAACATTCAACCCATGACTGTCCAACTTTGCCCTCTTTTAGGGAATGTCTCCATGAACAAGCCCATGCATTAAACAGTTTTCAAAGGCCCAATCATAACCCATACTGCAAACATACAACCCCGGTTGGAGAAATCACCCAAATTTCAATTGGAAGAGTGATAACAATAATGCACAAACTTCACAACCACCGTTTCAAGCACACCATAACTTCCAAAATTCTCATGGATATGCACCTCCTTATGCTCCACCTCCTAGAAGAAATCTTGAGGAAACATTGCATGCATTCATGGAAAAGCAAGAGACAATTAACACTCAACTTGCTCAAAGCATGACAGATCTTAAAGATACTCTTGCAAAGTTCACAACGCTCTTAGTTTCCAAGAGAAAGGTAAGTTCCCATCTCAACCTCAGGAAAATCCAAAGGGGCAATACAATGCGAATGCAAGTAGTTCGGGAAGCCAAGACATGGATCAAGCCAAATCAGTCATCACTCTTCGCGGTGGTAAGGTTATTGAAAAACCCATTCTTGAACCTTGTGAGAATGATGATGAGTCAATCTCTAAGGGTAAGGAAGGGGTTGAATCTGAACATTGTAAAAGAAAAGACCGATTCTTCGCCAAAGACTTCCATTTCCTCATGCCATGACCAAACAAAGGAAAGTTAATCACAACTCAAATTTTTGAAACTTTCAAACGGTAAGGATCAATATACCTTTGTTGGATGCTATTAAACAGTTCCTTCTTATGCTAAATTTTTGAAAGATCTGCACTTTGTGAAGAGAAAACTGAATGTCAAAAAGAAAGCCTTTTTAGCCGAACAAGTAAGTGCCATTCTTCAGAACAATAATGCTTTGAAATATAAAGACCCTGGTTGTCCTACAATTTCTTGCTTTATTGGAGAACATAAAATTGAAAGAGCCTTACTTGATCTTGGAGCTAGTGTGAATTTACTTCCATATTCGGTTTTTCAAAGTCTCAATCTAGGTGAGTTAAAACCAACTTCTGTGACTCTTTTACTTGCTGATAGATCTATAAAAGTGCCTAGAGGAATAATTGAAGATGTGTTAGTACAAGTCGATAAATTCATTTACCCCCGTGGATTTTATTGTCTTGGATACACAACCTCGGTGAAGCATGTAATTCATTTCCTGTTATTTTAGGACGCCTGCTTTCTTGCAACTTCTAATGCATTGATTAATTGTAGGAATGGACTGATGAAGCTATCTTTTGGAAACATGACATTGGAGATGAATATTTTCAACATTTGCAAGCAACCTGGAGATGATAATGATTTACAAGAAGTAGATTCTATTGAAGAATTAGTTTATGATCAACTTGAATCTACTTTGAGTAATACTGAGCTTGATGAATTTGAAGATTTACAAATGACTTATTCTCGGGAAGAAATCACGGATGAAAAGGGCATTGAAAATGTTGATGCGAATCTTTTGTCAAGAGTGACAACAGATTCAATATCTGACATCACACCAACCGATGATTACTTTCCTGACAAATCCTTACTTTCTCTTAGTTCAATGTCTCGGTTTGCTAAAAATATCAATTTCCTTGCCTCAGGTGATTTGCCAAATTATTGGAGTACCAAGACAAAGGTAAGTTTTTGAACGAAGTAAAGAAATTTTATTTGGATGACCCTTACTTATTCGAATATTGTCCGGATCAAATATTTCTAATATGCATGCCTTACAATGAGGTAAGGAATGTCATTAAACTTTGTCATTCCAAGCATGTGGGAGTCATTTCTCAAAAAAAAGACAAAGGCAAAATCTTACAAAAGGGATTTTATTGGCCCACCATGTTCAAGGACACACATGCATTCTGCAAAACTTGTGAAAATTGTCAAAAAATTGATACTGGTCAAAAAGTTTTGCTTTATAATTCTCGACTCCATTTATTTCCTAGAAAGCTAAGATCAAGATGGAGCGGTCCATTTATTGAGAAACATGTGTATCCTTATGGGGCCTTTGATATTGAGAATCCAAAGAATGACAATGTTTCTAAGGGAAATGGACATCGTTTGAAAGCTTACTTTGATAATTTTCCTAGTGAAAATGAATCCATTGGTTTGAATGATCCTATAGATAAAGGTTGATTATTTTGTTTTTCTCACATTGTTTTGTGTTTCTTTTTGGTGTGAATTTTGTTTTGTTAGTCTCTCTCACCCTATCAAATGGCGGATAACGGTACTCGTGACTTCATCGGTTCTTTTCGGTTTCCCATAATAACCGATATCTGATATATTTGTGCAATTCTTTGCTCTTTCTCTCTTCTTTGACTCTCTTCTCCAATTCTCATTTGAAAATGGACACCACTCTTGAAAAATTGAAAAAGTACTTTCCCGCTCTGCCTCAGAATGCGATTACAAAAATTTACCATGCTAGGTGTGCAAGATTGAGGTTGTTAATGAATCATGGAATTCCTGAAGATATTCGTTGGCTGATTGAAGCAAAGGTCCGATTATCAGGTGAGTCCTCTAATTCTTTCATTTCACACATGCCTGGAACAGGTAAAAGCACTTTTGCAAAGAAACGTCGTGCAAAACGACTGAAAGTCTGTCACCGATGTGCCAGATGGACTTGTAATGCAACATGTCGTTTTTTAGGAATGGTATCTATAAACCGTGAAGATAAAATACAATTCATTAAGGATGGCCTGAGTAAGGGGTCTTTAGATAATCTTCTATTGACCCTTGAGACGCATCCTAGTGGAGATGTGCATCGTGCTATTCATGATTTATGGCCACAATTCCATAAAGAACATGATCGACTTAGTCTTGGGAATCTGACTAAAAAAAGACCTGCTTTGCCGTTTTTAAGAAAACTGGATGGGAAGCCTATCCCCGACCCATAGAGGGCGTTTAAGCCGTTCTTGGACGTAAAACCAAGGGAAGATGTGAGCCACAATCACAACTACCTGTACATACACATGCTTTTCAAAATAAATAAATAAATAAATACATAAAGAGAGAGAGAGTGTGTGAGACTCCAGCTGGCCTATATCTAGGTGATATGATTGCATTTTCAAATCCTCATCTATAAAATCTTCTCTTCCTTCCCCTCATTTCTACTCAACCCTTACATCGACAGATATAGAAGTGTGTAGAAATGGCGGTCCCTCAAGTTATCACATAAAAAATATTTGTGTTTTCTGGTGGATCCAAATCTGGGAAGGAAATAGCTTTTTGGAAGCAAAAATCATCTTGGTCGGTACTAGCTGAGAAAAAGATTCATTTAGTGTATGGGGGAGGCAGCCTTGGGTTAATGGGGGGTGTGGCAATAGCTGCATTTTTAGGAGGTAGTCAAGTTTTGGGGGTCGTCCCCGAAGCTTTAACAAAAGGGGACATCATTGGAAGAACAATTGAGAGAGGAACTACAGGTCTCCACAATGTTTGATCGAATGAATACAATGTTTAACCATGCTGATGCCTTCATTGCCTTACCAGGTGGTTTGGGCACATTGGAAGAGCTCTTTCATATTTCCTCTTGGGCCCAACTTCACATTCACCATAAACCTATAGGTTTGCTCAATGTTAATGGTTTTTATGATAATTTATTGTCTTTTCTTGATCAAGTCGTGGAACAGGAATTTCTAACATCTTCGCACGACAAATCATAATCTCTGCCGCTCTTGTTGAGCAATTGATCGACAAACTACAATCTTTCACCCCCGTAATTGATCCTTCCATGAGTCGCATCAATTGGTTAACTACGTAAAGCCGTAAAAAAGCTTAGATTGGATTTGAGCCTTCGCTTTGTGAATCCTTGTGTTTTTTTTAATTTTATTATTAGCATATTATTTTGTTTTGTTATTTCTTATATTTGTTTAAGTGTGTTTCAGGTTTGTCAGTGTTCGTTGTTTCAGGTGATGTCTTCTATACTCTATCTTTCTACCTTAGGACATTGAGGACAATGTCTCGCTTTTGGTTGGGGGAGAGGGTAGTAGTTGACATTAAAAAAAAAAAAAACTAACCAACTAACTGCTTTTGTTTTTAAAGCCATTCGAAAAAACTGTTATTATTAAGATGGCAGAGTAAGGAGTAATTTTATTGACTCTTGAGACGCATCTTAGTAAACATTTTCTAATGGTCATTTGCAATATTCATAACAAGGCCTATTAGAATACTTCTTGAAATATTCAGGTTTACAAACTCTCGCATTCTTATCTCATGATTCTGCTCATATACTCATTTAACAAGTATTCTTAAACCTTCATTGTCACACACACACATTAACATATGATTGTGGGTTGCACATTGTATTATTACATTATTTATGTTCTTTTGTTAAAGGTAACAACTAAGGGATAGGGATAGTCTATAATTTGCAAAAAAAAAAAACAAAAAAAAAACAAAAAAAAAGAAAAAAAAAGAAAAAAAAAGAAAATGATGATAATAAAAACGTAGATAAGTTTGATTTCGTAGCCTCCCTAACCTAAGCAATTAAGCCCGGGGAGTGTTTTAACACCTAATACCCTAAAATCAACTGACTTGGGAGCTATTGGCCCAAAGCTTGTTACATGGGTTAAGGAGAAAAGCTTAAGGGAATCAAACATTGCACTATCTACGCATCAGTATCTGCAACCAGAGTTACTAAGCTCGTAGGGGTGTATAAACCCCTAATGCCATAAGACCAACTGGTCTGGGAGTCATTAGCCAAAGCTCGTTACATGGGTTAAAGATGCATTGTGTTTTAAGTATATGTATATATATTGAAAAAGAAAAAAAAAAGAAAAAAAAAAAAGAAGATAATAATCCCAACCCAAGGAAGTTAACCTTAAACATTAGAACAGAATATTGTTTTCTTCCAATCAAAGCCCCATCATCTATGTTTTCATACATTGAGCACATAAAAAGGAAGGTTTATTAATATCTTGTTTAAGAGGTATTGAGCAGATATATAAATTTAATGAGAGTTTGTTTATCTGGATAGATTAATGGAAGTTGAATGATGAATGCCTTGCTTTGTGGAATTTGCAAATAGTTTTTCTATTTTAACGCTTTGATTACTAGGGACTAGTAATAAGCTGGTTGGGGGGTGTGATTAGTACTTAAAAGTGCATTTTTATCAAGGTTTTATATCATCATTTTGCACTTGAAGTATCAATAACTCCTTAACTAAAGCATGTTTTATAATAACGTATCTAATATATTAAGATACCTTTAATTTATGGTAAATGTTCATCTTAAATGCAGGCCTATCACATAAATGAAAGAATTGATTGATGAGTTGAAGTACTTAAATTGAAAGGACAAAGAGATGGCCAAACTTAGAAAAGAGATGCTTGGTGCAGTCCAAATTGGAACACTGTTCGGTAATCGGGTCATATCTGGAGCTGTAGATCTTGGATTTAGGTCCATTTTATATGGATGGAAAGATAAGACATAGGCCTACAACTTTCATGTGAAGCCCAAGATTTAAAAAGGCCGTTTTCAAGTCCAAATTGCAGCAACAATAAAGAAGTCCGAATTTGTCCTGCAGCCCAGACACTGTTTAGTGTTCAGCCCATATCTCGAGTTCTAGAAGTCCAAATGATCTCAAATTTTTACCCTGGATAGATGAGACAATTCTCTAGAACTTTCATGATTGAAGTTTGTTCAAATTATGACGTCATCAATGACGTTTTTGGCAGACAAGAAGATAAGGATTGTCACCAAGTCAAGATGTGGCCACCCACTCATCAATTAGTCAACAAATCAATAGTTCCGAATTTTGGCCTATAAAAGGAGGCATTTGCCATGTATTTAGGCATCTTGGTGTTCAGATCAAGATCATGCTCTTGCTCTTTCTTTATGTTTTGTAATGCTTAAGTTTTGCTTATATTAATTTCTTGCTTATGCTTTTCATTTCCTTCCCTTGTTTATTTATGTTTCTTTCTTTCATTATGTGTTGCTAAGTTAATTATGTCAAGGTGAAAAGGGTACACTAATGGTGTAAGAATAAGTATAATATAAACTTAACATGGACCTTAATGTTGGATACTAACATGCTTTATATTTGTTATCTTGTTCACTTTTAATACTTTGCTTGTGAAATGGTTAATCTAGATTTATGTTATATAACACTTGGTACAACAAATACTTGGCACTTTCATAGCCCATACTGTATGGTATAACCGACACCTGAGCTATGAAAGGAACTTGATTTGTTGTTAACATAAGTTATAATCATGAATGCCTGACAACATTTACAAGTATTAGCATTATTCGAATAAGATAACTAATGTAATCATGTTAACAATTTATAATCCGATTGGAACCTCCTTTGTGTGTGGTTTCCAATTAAATAAAAAGAGTTTATACTATACTTGTTTGAAATACCATTAGTGGATCCTCTAACCTTGACATTTGTTGTTATCATTTTTTAATCCTTACATTAATCTTGCAACTCAAAGTTCTCATCAACTTCTTCTTCATTATTATTATTATTATTATTATTATTATTACTACTATTATTGTTGTTGTTAACTATAATTTATACAATAAACCTCCCTGTGGTTCGACCCCGGTCTTGCCGGGTTATTTATTACTTTGACACTCCTGCACTTGGGAGAAGACATCAATCTTTTGGTCGTGTCAATAATCAAAGCAAAATATATAGTGACGGGTAGTTGTTCTGCTCAAATCTTATAAATGAAACAAAACTTAAAAGACTACAGACTTGAATTTGATTACATACTCTTTAAGTGTGATAATACTAATGCGATTAGTCTTTTTAAAAATCCCATCCAACACTTACATACAAAATACATAGAAGTGAGACATCACTTTTAAGGGACCACATTGTGAAATGAGACATTGTACTTGAGTTTATGGGCATAAAACATCAACTAACAAATGTTTTTACAAAGCCTTCAAGTAAGGATTGATTTTGCAAAACAAGAAGTAACCTAGGCTTTTTTCATGTTAAATATGTTTGAGGTGTTATTTTTGTTTGTATACATTAATGGAAATAAATTGGACATATTCATATTATAAATGGTATACTCTTTAAGTATGAACACCATTAAAAATCTATTATGTTGTAAATTTTGTTGTATGTTCAAGTTTGAGACGAACCGGTTGACCAATTTGTAATGGTCAGTTTAACCAACTGATTGGTAGATTTTAAAAAACAAAGAAAAGTTATTATATGAATAGTAATGTTTTAATATTTTTGTTGGAGACTGTTTTTTAGTATAAAAGTTTGGCAAGCATATGTATGTATGTATGTATGTATGTATGTATGTATTTTGACTCATGAAACTTATTTTGAAGAAAAGGTTTACAAAAATCTGCTTTTTATGTGAACCAGTCGACCGATTCATACAACTAGATCAATCAGTCAATCGGTTAAGTTAAAGCATTGGTAGTGAGGCTATGGCCTAAATTGTGAATTTTTATTCCCTCAATTTCTTTGTTTTTTGAACATAATTTATGTATGGAAAGGCTCCATTTTAAGTGCAAAGAAAGAATGCGAACATAATTTTTAGAAACTCTCATTTAGCTTTCAACCAGTTAACCAATTGAACTTAACTCATAGCAACCGGTTGACCAGTTGCTCGATAGTATATATATAATTGTCCCTATCTCAATAGAAGTCAAAAACCAAAAAAAAAAAAAAAACCTAACCCGATTCTCTCTCAAAACCCACTCAAATCACACTACATTGATATGACCTAAATTGCTTGATATTTTAGGAATTAGTAATTATGATCTTAAAGTGTTTGAAATGAAGATAATCCCTACTATTGAAAGATTTGTGTATAATGAAGAAGTAGCATTGCATACTGGTAGTTATAACTTTACACCAAATGCTAAAATTAAAAGCAAAGATTTGCTTTTACAACCTAAGATCATTCATAGAATCATTGCACATAATATTTTGTCAAAGAAAGGGCATTATAATAAAGTTACATTTAAGGATATATGCTTAACTGATTGCATGATTACAGGTTATCAAATTAATCTTTCATTTATCATGATGAAGAACATGATGATGGCACATGATAAATAAAAAAAACAAAAACAAAAACAAAAACAAAAACAAAAACAAAAACAAAAGTCTCTTCTATATGGTCAAGTCTAGACCTCTATATTTGAAAGCTTTAACATTAGTTAGTAACACGAACAGGAGTGTTGTTGGTTCTTCTGGCAGTGCGTCAGATGACCACGCGTCACACCCTCTCTTGATGCAAGCTCGTCAAGTGCTATGTCACCTTGTAGAGAGGGTATGCCTTCTGAGCATGATGTATACACTAGAAAGTACATTACTCAGTGGAAGTTTGGTCATGGTATATAATGTTTTTTTCCATTCTTGCATGATTAAAAAATAAACAACAATAGATAATTTTTTAATAATTAATTTCAATGGACGAATGGAATTTCTAGTTTACACAAGTGGAGGCTGCTTGCATGATAACATCAGCGATGAAATCGTCGATGAAAATGCTTTTATTTCAGTGGAGTCAAGTTTTCAAAAATCTTGAATGAAAGCTTATTCTTGGTTTAGAAAGTTCAAAGTTTTATTAAAGTTATTATTTTATGAAATTAATATGCAATAAAAAAAATTTACTAGAAGGAGGCTACAGTGTTGTTGCCAAGAGCGTGTGGGAGAATCACGGCGCTATTAGGTATGGTTGAATTTAAAATGTTATTTAAAAAAAATGTTCAAATTTTATTTTTCATTATCTTAACCAATAATTTATTTTTGCCATATAAGTTGTGTGATTTCTAGTATGAAGTGCAAAACAAATCAAAGAAATATGCAAAAGAAAAGGGTTTTCCAGGCTGGGAAAATCATATGGAGGGACTTCAAACCTCTGCACATCTCAAAGGCTATCTGGAAAGCTTATATCCAGCACTGATGTCTGATGATTTTGTGTGGCAGTCGCAATCCGATGCAAAAAATCATAACATTAACAAGATTTTTTTATTATATATATTTTTTTAATTATTTTTTTATATGAAAATATTTAACTGATAGTAGCTTTCTTTTACAAGCCACGATTCTTGAACGCGATCCAAGACCAATGTAACTTTTTGTTGAAACTCACATGCAAAATGAGGGTAGTCTAAAAGAGGTGCAGCAGCTCGTCGATAGTCGAACTCAGAAGTTTGTGATTAGTTAGATTTCAATAATTTTTTTCTTAAGTTATTATTTTTAAAAAATTATTGATTGTTTTTTAGGAAGCACATAACACCCCATTGCAGGAGAGATACATGGATGATCCTTTGACCTATCCAGAATGTGATCCAAATTTGTGGTTAAAAGTTGAATCGTCCGGTAAACTTGATAGAAAGCAGGTTTACGGTATCTCAAACACTGCAGTCGAGGATATATGTCGATCGTTGGCTCCTCGCAATCGAGTTCGAGCTCCCAATCTTTAGTCGTCCAGACAATTATACAAGAATAAATTAAAGCTCAAACTACCCAACTTAATGTTGAGACAACCCAACTTAGATCCAAGATGGCCAAACTTTGACGATTGTACGAGGATCTGTTGTCAAGCCTCAGTGGTACATGTGATCTACCCCATCACCCACTTGATTAGGCAAAGATCTACCTCGACCTTCTTCTTCTTCTTCAGCTTATGTCTTATATTCAATAATATTTTTTAAATTAATAATAAAAATTTGGTTTTTTATTTTAGTTTTATTTCTTTTAATTTTCTTTGTTTTGTTTATTTCAATTTTTTAAAATATTAAATACAATATTAATGAAATTGCCATTGGAATAATAATCACAAAATGAATTACCAACAAAATAATAATCACATACAAAATTACCAAAGGACTAAGTCCCTCAGATGGTTCTAGGGAGTTTGAAAAAAATTATAGGACCATGCCACTGACAATATATGGATCTTTAACGAGTTGATTTCATTGGTAATATGGATTCTATCACCAATGAAATTACTAACAGTGTATTCTATCTTTAATATGTCATATTCACCGATAAAATTACAGACGAAATGATACTAGTAAAATTTTTTTGTTTGCCGTACTTTTTTCATCTGTAAATCAATTGATAATTATATTACTGATAGAATGACCTGTAAGATAGAAAACATCAATCATATATTTTTCTATTACCAATGTCCATCCATGATTAAGAGTGTGTTTGAGATTGTGATACTGGTTGTTTTTCAAAGTGTTTTTCGCTTGGAAATGTATCAAAATAATATTTTATTATTATTTTAAAAAAATTATTTTTGACATCAGCACATCAAAATAATCTAAAAAATACTAAAATAATATTAATTTAAAGTGAAAAATTAAAAATATATATTTTTAAAATGCAATAATAAATATGCTCTAAATTTATTTGAGATGAATGTTTTTTCATCTAGAACGGTGTTTAGAAGTGTGGTTATAGTGGAATTTTAAAGTGTTTTTTACTTGGAAATGTATTAAAATAATATTTTTATTTTAAAAATTTTATTTTTAATATTAGAGCATCAAAATAATTTTAAAATATCAAAAAAATATTAATTTAAAATAAAAAAATAAATATTTTTTTAAATATTTTTAAAATGCAAAAATAAATATGCAAATGAATGTTTAGATACCACTTAATATTTTGTCGGTATTATTTAATATTATAGTTGTGTACTACTCTTCCGTGGCTGTGGCTGTGGCTGTGCAGCTACTCCTGTTTTTGACCTCCATGCCCACAGGACAAGAAAACACTGCCGCCATCGCTCCGAAATGTGGAGCTCCTACGCCCTCCACCTTTTTTAATTTCCACTCTCTTTTCTTGCTTTCTGCTCGTATGGTACTCTACTTTCTCTCTTCTTCTTTTTTTAATGTGTCAAAAACAGAAGAAGGCCATTACTGTTCTTGAAAATCGAAGATGATATCTACTAGTGACAGTCTTTAGACTTGAGAGAAACCTCTTTATTATCTCTCGCAGTATTTGTTGAATTTGTTGAAATTTTTTTTTTCTTGAAAAAAAAAAAAAGTAATGAAGATAAATCGTGACTGCCTGTCTGGTCTTTACCTTGCTCATCATCTCTTCAACTGTCATCCTAAAACAGCCACATGGACGTCTTAGATTGGCAAAGCAATTGAACAATGCTGCTCCTATGGAGGACCGGTGTTAACTGTCCAACCGACGTCGTTTCTCTTTTCCTTGCATTGTCAAATAAGGAAACTATGACACCATACTCATATCTTCCTTCTCAATTGCAAAATTAGGGCTGACACATCAACGGTTGCCTTGCCCTGCTGAATACCTCAAGGTCGAGTAGCAGAGAAGAACAAGATCACATCACATGAAGGCATAAACAAACCCTTAAAAATAAGAAATTTTGAAGGACTGCAAACGGAGAGATGGGTAATCCAAAGCAAAAGTGGAAATCAGAGGAAGAAGAAGCGTTAAGAGCAGGCATTGCCAAACACGGTACTGGAAAATGGAAAAACATACAGAGAGACCCCGAGTTCAATCCTTACCTTCGTTCTCGCTCTAATATCGATCTCAAGGTTTTCTTTTCTTTTTTATTCTTTTTTATTATTATTGTAATTGCTGTATGATTTGATGATATAATATTAATAATGTTAATGTCAATAGGATAAATGGAGGAATATGACTGTAAGTGCCGGTAGCCAAAGCGTTAAGGACAAGTCACGGACGCTAAAAGCGAAATCCAATCCCGATGCTGCTGCTGTTGTTGCTGCTTCAACTCCTCTGTCCAATCCCCATACTTCTGCTGTTGCTGCGGTTGATGTCGTTATCGACGAGTCTTCAGAAGCTGCAGCAGATTCAAAAACTGCTCCCAAGTAGGTGCTTTAAATTCCTTTATTTTTTTTATTTTTTTTTGTGGAACAAGATGGTTTTGTGAGTTCTTTTGAGTTGGTGGCAATTAGTGTATGTATTTTTATGACATAATTTGTATGGATCATAAGTCAAGCATTGCTTTCTCAGTATAAAGTAATTTAGAAATGTGGCGTGGCCTGCCTATTCTTGGAGAAGTTTCAGCAATGCCATGATATTTGATTGAATTACTTGATTTGGCAGATACAATGCAATGATTTTTGAAGCAATTTCAGCGTTGAATGAGCCAAATGGAGCAGACACTAGTGCAATCATCAGCTACATTGAGGTCTAAACGAATTTTGTTTCCTTAAAATGTTTTCTGTTTTTGTATCTTATAGTCATAGATTTCCCATCGAGATTGGTTTGTACTTGCGATATGGGACATGAATCTCTGTGATTTTGTTAGCTCTGGCAATCATGTAGTTGGACTTGATGTAGAATACATATGGGTTGTAGACATTTGTTTTCTTATTCTTTTTGAGATATGGGCTAGAATTGGACTTGCTAAGTATATCATATGTTAAACTCCTAGAGCTGCAATAGGAGAAAGAGAACCAATGCCCTTGAAATCCCTCTCATCAAATATGTTGTGCATGGAAAGGAGAGAAGAAAATTGTAAATATTCCTCTGATTCATAAACAGTATCAGGAGCAAGTCATTTCATCCATATCCCACACCCCTGGGCATGCCTCAGAGGTTGCTATCCTGAGAAAGGAAAATTAAAGGAAAGAATAAGAAACCACGTTTCTGGAAGAGATTAGTGAATGATTATGAAAACGTAAATTATGTAAATCAACCATTAGTTGCTCGTTATTATTTCTTATTTACCATTGGTGATTTTTCCAGCTCTATGAGTTTTAAGAAATATGATGGGTGTGTTTGTTTTTTCTCGATAATTCACACAGAGAAGGCAAGAGTTACCACAAAATTTTAGAAGGCAATTAAGTTCAAGGTTGAGGAGGCTCGTAGCTCAGGAAAAACTTGAAAAGGTGAGTTGTTTATTTTTGCAATGTAACTTCTTTGCTGATGATGATATCCCCAATACATCAGCTCACCTTGTCACACTGCTAAATAATTTTTCTTTAATTTAAAATGTTGAATCAAGTTGTTTCCTTTTTTTAATTTCCATTTGCATTCTGTTGTGATCCTCTCCTCTTTGTTCATATTTTTATTGCTTGGAGGAGAATTGAGATTGAAGAGGAAGAGTTTGTTGTAGCAAGTTGATTGTATTCCTCAAAGACCATCACCGCCACACCCCACAAAAAATGAATGGAGAGGATAGAGATTCATGTATGGGTTTGTAAAATTTGTTCATTAATTCTTTTTAATATTATCATTGGAAACAAATGATAGTAAACTTGTCGCTAGTGATCGCTGCAAAGAAAACCCAATCTCTTGTGTATGAAATTTTATCCTTCAACGGACTGAAGGAAAAACTATGACATTTATAGAAGCAGAAAAGGGAATTTGTTTTAGTTGTGGAAGGGAACAGTTTGTTCTTACGAGAATATTTAACACAAAGTTATGCTACGTAGACATTGGGAGTACGTGCTGAATGGTTGAAAGTTTTAATGAATTAAATGCAGGTCCAAAATTTCTACAAGATAAAGAAAGCTTCTTCATTTGGGACAAAAACACCGACTCCTAAGCAGAAAGAGGTGCGTCCCAAGCCTGAACAGAATACTGGCCTTATAAATTCTGGTGATACCGTCGCAGAAGCAGCAGATGATGCTGCATATATGGTTGCAGAAGCAGAAAACAAATCATTTGTTGCAACTGAAGCAGTTAAGGAGTCAGAGAGGGTTTCAAAGATGGCTGAAGATGCAAATTCACTACTACAGTTGGCCAAAGAGATACTTGAGAAATGTAAATTCATCCTTGCTTCTTCAGTCACTGCTTTTCCACTTTCTATTAACCTGTGTCCTTATTCTTTACTTTGGCAGGTTCACGAGGTGAGATTGTGGTCATGGGATGAGATACGAGCTTGGACTTTTAAAACAATAGGCTGGAGATGACCCAACAACTAGAATGCATGTAAATAGTGCCCGTTTTTCATAGTTTTTCCAGGCATGATCAAGCTAAATCTTATGGCTGGTTTTGTGGTAGCAATTGTAGTGTAATTTCTCAGATAAGATATTGCATAACACATTTTGTTTTGATGTCCTTGAAGCTCTTGTTTCTTTGATTTGACAAAGATGCCATAGTAGCAGAAGCGGCAATTTCTCTTTCTTGATTCGCAAACCAAAAATTCCCTTAATCTGCTAGACAAAGTATGGTTGTTCCTGAAAATCTATTAGAACAGTCTGCATGACAAGGAAGCATGAGCTTTGATTATGGCCTTTCATCTTTTAGAGTGTATCTTTTAGAGTGTGTTTGGCTGTGTGGTTGCGGTTGTTTTTCAAATAGTTTTTCGTGTTAAAATATATGTTAATGATGTTTTTTTATTTTTAAAAAAATTATTTTTGACATCAGCACATTAAAATGATTTAAAAACACTAAAAATATATTAATTTAAAATTAATAAAAAAATAAAATAAATAAATAAATAAATAAATTTTATCAAAAACATTTTTAAAATGTAAAAATAAATTAGTTTGATGCTCTATAATGTGTTAACAATGACCAAGTCAAACTGCGCCGAGTGATGATAACATTGTCTAGAAAAGGATGCATGCCTAGTTACGGGAGGAACTGAAAAATTGTTGGGCGTTCTTTTTCTCTGTTTTTTCACTAGTCATGATTACACGTCTTTTTAAATTATAATAATAGTAACGCCTTTTTAAATTATAATAATAGTAACGCTGAGAATTTAAAATGTTTTTTTATTTAGAAATATATTAAAATAAAAAAATTTTATTTTTAAAATTTATTTTTATTATTAGTATATTAAAATGATTTAAAAACCTAACAAAAATTATTTTAAGCAAAAAAAATTAAATTTTTTTTGGAAGAACTCCTTGGTTATTTGAAAGAGTAAGCAAAATAAATGATAAATTAATTAAACCGAGAAAATTAAAAAAAAATAATTGAAAAAATCAAATCATGAAAAAAATTAATTAAAATATTTTAAAAAAATTAATTAGTCTAGTTTTTAATTTTTTAATATATTTTATAATATTTTAATTTAATTATTTTTATAAATAAAAATTAAATCGAATAAAAAATCATCACCCCTATTATTTGATGAAACTTTATCAAGCATTCAGTCACCTTGGCATGGCATGGGAGTTCAGAAACATTGATGATTGACATCACTCGGCTGCGTCCAACAACAAAGGGTTCTTGCTTTTTGCGTTCTCTCCATCCTTTTCTTTTCTTTTTTGTTTTCTTTTTACCCCCCTAATAAACTGTGACTTCAATACAAGCCGCGTGATGCAATAACGTTAATTGCCTTGCTCCTCTTAGAACTTAGGTATTACTAGATTGGTAGTTCGCAATTGTCTATAATCGGATTAATTTTTTTTAATATAAAATAAGGAGCAACAAAAATTTAGGATCCTAGTTATTGATTTAAATGGGTTTAATAATCTTGATTAATTTAATAATATAATTAATAAAAATACCAATAATAATAATAATAATAAGTTAATAATTAATAAAAAAAATGAACGCTTGTCAATATTATCAAAGAATATCCTCTAAATATTCTTAAAATGTATCAACAATCTTATTTGATAATAACAAAAACAAAAATGAATGAAAATAAGAATGAAATAACCTCATAAAAAAATAAAAGAAAATCAAAGTTCAATTATAGTTCGGTCGTGAGCCCGAGATAACCTCTCACATAAAAAATTAAATAAAACATCAAGTGTCAACTCTCAAGGGAACAAAATGATAAAAGACGAAACTGAAAAAATTCAATTTAAAAAAAATATGGAAAAACAATCAGTTAACTCGACTAACACGCGATTTGGGATTATAAAATTGAGATAACCCCACATAAAAAAAAATAGAAAACAATTCACGAAGTTTAAGACCAAATAATTTAATGTTGAATGATGAAATTGAAAGTAAAAAACAACTTTAAAAATAGGACCTAAAAAAATACCAAAGTTAAATCGAGTTAATTTTTGAAATATTTGACCTGGATCATGAGATCAGAATTACCTCATAAATGAAAAATATATAAAAAATCACGAAGAAAAATTCATAATCGTCGAAAATTAAAAAGTAAAACAAATAGCAATCACAACAAAAAAAAGGACCAAATCTAGTATCATAATTAAATAAAAAATAATGAGGGACTGAATTGAAAAATAAAAAATAATCAAGAAAAGAATAAAAAAATATATCAATCAAAAGAATAAGAATAAGAACTAAGTCGAATACAAAAATTAAATGAAAAAAATGATAAGGGATGAAATTGAAAAAAATTAACTTAGAAAAAAATGAAAAGAAAAACAAATAGCAATTAAAAGAATAAGGACTAAAATTGATGCAAACATAAAATGAAAGGACACATTTAATTTTTGAAAAAGGCAAGTGTGAAATTTGAGTCGAGAAGAGAGGAAAAAGAGAGGAAAAGAAAAAAAATTCATTGAAGTCCAACTGTTATTCCGCCATGCATATGCGTTTGACAACTAAAAAGAGGACAACGCAACGCTTCCAACGCCATCATAGAAGGCAATGTTTTACCATCGGGAGACACCACATGCATAGCCCAAAGAGCATAAATGTCTCCCACTCGCTAACGTGTACATATCACATACTAGCTATCTTTTTTAATTATATTTATATTTGTTAAAAAAACTAAATTGCCTTTCATTGCATAGCCCAAAAACGCTCTCTTGTTCCTGATCAATACAATAATAACAAATGAACCCTCTAAAAAAATTATTTTATCCCTAATAATTAGTTAAATAATTTTATTTAAAAATAATAAAATAATCATTTCATTGTTTCAATTCATAAGAAGGTTCATAAGGAATTGTGTTTGGTGGTACCAAAAAAATTTTATGATGCTAAGGGAATAACTAATTCCATCTTATCAGTTATTCTCTATACTTATTTTGAATTAAAAAAATTAATGGATATGCTTATAGCTTTTAGTAAATCATAAATTTTATTATTTCTTTTTTATATTTGTTTTTTTAAAATAATTAATAAAATAACACTAATTAATAATGCTATTTCCACAACATGATTCGCTGGATGAAAAATCAAATAAAACCTCTGAAATTTGAACGGAGACCATCGAGATCTTTTTCTGAATTCTGTTTCTAAAACATGATGTCATGTCATGCAGTAGTAGCAGAAATAGCGAGCTCTACTTACCAGTTTATCTGTTGCTTTGCCAGTCAACCGGAGCAACTACTAAGATAGGTCGCCATGACTGTGGAAACAGCTGTCTTGGATATGTCAATAAACAAAATCGATTGATGCAGCGATCCAGGACTTTAACCATAGATACGAATACAGTTACAGATGGTATTACAGCCCATTGATTTTAATGTTGAGCAACATCCCCACCCCAAGTATCTTCAGACTTTAGACCATCCATCGTTGTGTGGGAGATGGGAGATCCAAATATGGAAAGCAACTCAACAGAACAAACTTGGTTAATGTCAAAGAGATCAGATATATAGCAGTAGATAATGAAAAGACCTCGTGTGACCTTAAGCAATAAATAAAGCAAACTATTGTCTGTGGCATGAAGGGGAAGAAAAAAAAAAAGATGGCGACATGAACCCCGAATAAAAGGGTTATTCAAGCTCCCAACAATTTTTTTCGTGTCCAGAGAACATACTGAATAGCGAATAACATTGCAATTGCCTCAAAAACTTAAGCTTATGGAAACACAAGCTTTTTTTCTCAAATACAGTGCATAATCTGATCCTAGTGCTGAGGGAAAACAAAAATACGGGCAACCACATACCCATTCAATCGAAGATACTACAGAACCAACTTTCAGATATTTCAATCTATAAGAGGACAAGCCCCAGTTCCGAGGGTCTCAAGGCATGCTGTAAGCGGTAATTGTAAAGATAGTAGTGTAGTTGCCCATCACCTGGTCCAAATTTCAGTTCTTTCAGGAAAGACTCGTTATGCATGACATCCAATGCATTAAAAACATCAAAATCCTTCTGCTTGGCAACAATCAGTGCATCATTCATTAACTGAAGCAATGGAGTCTTCACGCTAACATTGTAATATGAATAAGCAGCTTTCAACGTCAAGTAATTCTGGTTGCCTAGGATAGAGGATGGAAGCGTGTAGAAGCTGCAGAAGTCAGTGATCTCATGAGTCTCTGGACTCTCAACCAAGTAACTATCAACCACGTTCTCAGTTGGAAGAAGCCAGTGCTCCACATCATTCTCATCAAAATCAGGTGCAACAACAAACTGGCTCAAGTAATTTCTTAGCAACCTTGTAACAGCAGGTACATCACGAAGTTCCATTTTTCTAAATCCAGGGGTGGCGGGGGAATCTGGTAACTTGTAGAGTTTTATTGTCCGACTCATTGTCATCCTTGCACCAAGCCTTGAGAAGCCAACATCAATAAGCTTCTTCGGGTTCAAAGACCTGTGCCAATACTGACAGGTTGTTATTGGTGTTGGAAGAACCACACCAGCAGTATATGCTGCTTGCCAAATATTCTCTAAATGAACCCTCCTAGTAACCTCCTTAATCATAACAGGGGCAAGTCTCTTCGACCGAAGCTTCTTATGAACACACAAGAAATTGATCTCAACCATTTTCACAACTTCATCACGCACCCGAATCCTTGCAGGGACACCTGTGATGAAAGCAACGAGCTTCTGGGATGGTTTGGCACGAACCCCAATGTGCCAGCTTGGATAGTAACCCGGGGGACACAAAGCCCATCTAAGAAACTCCTGTGAATAATTAAACCTAAACATGTTCTCATCATCTTCAACATAGTTGTCTTTCAAGAGATTATAGACCTCATTGCAAGTCTCCTCGGACTCCATGTCACAGGTGGTCCATTCATACTGAGTAGGGAGATTGTATGGTTCTTGTTTAACTTCAGATAGTGGGGTTGGAGGCTCAATAGGGCCCTCGGGCAAACTTGAATCACCAATGTCTTTGAATTGACCAACAGGTTGACTTTCCCAGAACTTGTGTGTCTTGCCTAAGGAAATGGAGTCCTGAAACCTACGGGCTATAGCTGCGAGGGAGCTATCTTCCTTGGCAATTAGGTTCGTCTCAGAATCATGATCTGGGTTTTCTTTCGAAGACACAGGTGGTGAATTGTTATTGTTATCGGCCATTTCAGCAAATGGGTTCTAACAGGAGCGAGAATAATTGGAAAATTTCCTATCAAATGAAAGAAAACTTGATATAAAACACCAAAGTAAAACGAATAAACAAAGTGTAACAGCGAATGCAGAAATCAGTAGAATCATAGTATTGAGACTCGTATGTTGTAATTTTTGTTCATACAAGTACCCGTCGTTCTTGTTCCACTTGACCCATTACCACATACACAAAAACAAAAGGAAAAGAAAAATTCAGATCTACTACGACATAGGCTGACAGATCTATAAGAATATGATGAAGAGATTGAGATTATCAACTTACGCTGCAGAAGCTTTGCAAGAATAGACCTTCACGTTACTGCAAATCTCCTGATGGTTTTGAGAGGAGAGGAGAGGAGCAATCAGATTCTCATAGCCAGTTTCGCTCACATTGTTTGGGGAGCGGCTAAAAAGATGCTTATTTCTTCGTTTCGGTTTGGGGACTGCAGCGCGTGGGGGTTTGTGAGGATTTAACCCCTGGGAGGGTAATTTATGCTTTTTTTTTTTTTTTTTTTTTTTTTTTTTGTCTTTTATTAGTTTTTGAGAGTGTTTGTTTGTCAGCATAAAGCATATAATATAAGCTTTTTCATGAGACACGCCGCTCCTTGAATGAAAGTGGGGCGGAGGAAGAAGGTTATGTTAAATTCAGCATTTATGATTTATGAAATTAAATTAGACTTCGTAAATTGTTTTTGTAGTATGAATTATATATATTTATGATAAATAATAATACAAATTATATACCAAATAATATTTTTTAAAGTGATGTGACTTCCATTCGTACTGCAACAAAATGCATGTTCATGACATGCGATAAAAATGGATCCTAGGCATCCCAAATCCGGTTTTGCAAGCTGGTGCGCAAAGAGAACGCGAGTTTAGGGAGACGGTTTTTTTCTTATTATTATTATTTTCATTTTCTTACATCAATGATGATAAAAAAATCAAAATAATTTTAAATTATAAATATAGTAAAAATAACTCAAAATAGTTTTATTACACAAAATAGATAATATAAGTTAAAATCCATAAAGATAAAAAAAATTTGATTCAATTTCCCAACAACTTTTTCAGTAAAAAATTATTTCTAATCAAATGTATAACTTATTGACAAGTCAAAAGATAATTAAAAAAATAGCTTAAATCAATTTGTAAAAATCTTACCCAACTTAGATGATTAGATAATTTATCTTAAAATATGTTGGAAACTTGTTTAATTAAAATACTTTAATTAAATTATGGGTGAATAAAAAATTAATCTAAAAAAACCATTTGTTTTTCTATTCAAAGAACTCTTGATTTTTCTAAATTTAATTATTGATTTATAGCGGCTAATCAAATATTGATAATAGTAGGAATTAATTAATATTAATTCTTCAACCTTTTAACTTTCAAAATTCACTATAAAAAATATGCTGAAAAAAGAGTTTCTAATTTGATTTTTTCATATTTTTTCACTCTTTCTCGTCTCATTTTTAGCACTTTCATTCTCTTTTATACTTTTGTTTTTTCAAAGTTTAAGTTTATACTTTATTAGAGATATTTAAGTTTTTTTTTTATTTTGATTTAAGAACCTTGTTTAGAAGTATATTTAAACTAAGATGATGTTTTAAAATATTGAGAGGAATATTGCAAACATCATAGTTGCACAAGTAAAGAGTAATAAAACCTTAAAGACAAAGGATTTATCATTAACAATAACAAAAACCTTAAAGACAAAGGATTTATCATTAACAATAACAAAAGTTTCATTTCTTTAAAGTGTTTAAACAAGTAAGTATTCTTTTTTATTTTAATTTACGTATTGTTTTTTTTTTTCAACCTACACGACTTGACCAAAGGATTTATCATTAACAATAACAAAAGTTTCATTTCTTTAAAGTGTTTAAACAAGTAAGTATTCTTTTTTATTTTAATTTAAGCATTGTTTTTTTTTTTCAACCTACACGACTTGACCATCACGCTTTGCCTTAAAATTATATGTGGACTTTAATCTTGTATATATTGCAAGTTTTAATATATGCTTGGTATGCATGATAGTATTTTTTTTTATCATGTTTATATTAAAAGTAGGCACCCGACGTTGTAGGGACCTGCCCTCTTTCCTAGAAGAGAAAGATTTTTTTATAGGGAAAATATCTTAAACTTATCAAAAATAGTTGCCACCTACTATTAATGTTACTAGAAACCCTAATTGGTTTTCAGAATTTTAAAGTAAATGATTGATTATGCTAGAGAAAACATATTATCAAACTAAAGCATCATACTTGAAGTAAGTTACATTTCTACTCATCTTTTATTTCTAATAATATGTTGTGCCTAATATTAATGGTCTATCTATTAGGTGATAACGAGTCTACTGCAATGAGTTAAACCCTGAGTAGGTATAAGCTTATCCATTATAAAGTCAATGTCATTTTTTGTTACTTTAAATTGTTTAGTGAATTGACATGTCTACAATTGTTTACCGTTGATCATCATATGTGACCGTCAATAGTCTATCAAGCTTTGTTAATAAATAATTAGGTGGGCTTTTATCAATCCCATTAAAATCATCCATTATCATAGGATGAGTTGTTACTAAACATTTTGTTTATGTAATAGTGGCCCATGGATAATGACCTATTTAGGTTTATTTATTCTATAGTATCAAGGTTCACTCATAATTTTTATTTAATAAGATTTTTGCACTCAAGTCCCTAAATATCCAAACAATAACAATTATAAGTTGGTCTACTTAGTGGTAGAATCTAGTTGCATGAACATTTAGAATTTGCTAAAGAAATTAATACATGAGGTGTTACTCCTTATTGACATTTAAGATAATATCTCGTTATGAGTATATTTATCTCAAACACTACAAGTAATAACAAAAAGAAAATATTATATTCAACATGGTTTTAATTTTTTTATAGGGGTTTTGGAATGTCAACTCATATAGGTCTTTTTAATATGGGTCAAATCTCAATGGGTTTTATAAGCAAGTTATAAAACCCAAAATGGATGCATGCAATATGACAAATATTTTTTTATTTTAAAAATAAATACATGCATAAAAATAAAAATACTAAAAAGATGACTAATGATTACTAAGACTTGCATGAAAAATAAATAAATGCAACTTTGTTTTATGTGTGAGAGGCTTGGCCAAAATACATGATCGAAAAAGGAATTTTTAAAGATTTTGACATTACAAAGCACTAAAAAAAAGTCCATATTTGCTATCAATGATTAAGGAAACCCTAGACAAATTGCCCACTAAAAGCTTTATGGATAAAAGACTTAAATCCCCATACATAAAATTACAGTTACATGGTATTTCCATGAACAAACCTTGACAGGAACATAACATATAAAAAAAGGAAGCATGATTCCTAAGTAAGGCAAAATATATAGAGAAGTTCAACAAAACCTAAACTCCTAAAAATGTATGTTCATATTGGATTTTTCAAGAAAGAAGAGAGAAGAGTTTCCTCCTTATCACATATAATCAAAGAAAATAAAATAAAAGCTTATAAGAGTTTTGATGTGCAATGACATTTCTTAAAATAACATGTTCATTAATCCTTGCATGTCACATGCTTGCTGACACGACCAAAAGATTGATATCTTCTCCCAATTGTAGGAGTGTCAAAGTAATAAATAACCTAGCAAGACCAGGGTCGAACTACAAGGAGGTTAACTATATAAATTATAAATAATAATAAGTTGAAGAGAGCTTTAAGATGTGATATTGATATACGGATTAAACAATGATAAAAACAATTGTCAAGGTTAGAGGATCCACTAATGATATTTCAAACAAGTATAATATAAACTCTTATTACTCAACTAGAAACCACACACAAAGAAGGTTCCAATCGGATTATAAATTGTTAACATGATTACATTAGTTATCTTATTCGAATAATGCTAATACTTGTAAATGTTGTCAGGTATTCATGATTATAACTTATGTTAACAACAAATCAAGTCCCTTTCATAGCACATGTGTCGATTATACCATACGATTGGGATATGAAAGTGCCAAGTATTTGTTGTACCAAGGGTTATACAACATAAATCTAGATTAACCATTTAACAAGCAAAGTATTAAAAGTGAACAAGATAACAAATACAAAACATGTTAGTATCAAACATTAAAGTCTATGTTGAGTTTATACTATACTTATTCTTACACCATTAGCGTAACCTTTTCACTTTGACATATTAAATTTAGCTAAACATAATGAAAGAGAGAAACATAAATAAACAAGATAAAAACATAAATAAGATATAAGTTAACTAAGTAAAGGAAATGAAATGAAAAGCATAAACAAAAGATTAATATAAACAAAACTTAAGCATTACAAAAATATAAAGAGAAAGAGCAAGAACATGATCTTGATCTGAAAACCAAGATGCCTAAATGCATGGCAAATGCCTCCTTTTATAGGCTAAAATTTGAAACTATTGATTTGATGACTAATTGTTGAGTGGGTGGCTACATCTTGACTTGGTGACAATCCTTATCTTCTTGTCTGAACAAAACATCATTGCTAATATCAGAATTTGAACAGATTGTCACCATGAAAGTTCTAGGAAATTGTCTCAGCTTTCTAAAAAAAAAAGAATCGGTGCATTTGAATTTCTAGAACTTGAGATATGGGCTGAACACTGAACAGTGTCTGGGCTGTAAGACAGATTCCGACTTCTTTATTGTTGCTAAGATTTGGACTTCCAGACAGCAGAATTGAGTCTTGGACTCTTCATGAATGTTTTAGGCCTATGTCTTAGCTTTCTAGCCATATAAACCAAATTGGAATCCAAGATCTATAGCTTTAGATATGACCCAATGACTGAACAGTGTTCCAGTTTGGACTGAACCAACATCTTTTTTCTAAACTTATCCCTCTCTTTGTTTTCTCAATTTCAGTAGTTAAACTCATCTATCAATCCCTTCATTTATGTGATAGGCTTGCATTTAAGATGAACATTTACCATAAATTAAAGGTATCTTATAGTATTAGACATGATATTATAAAACATGCTCTAGTTAAGGAGTTATTGATACTTTAAGTGCAAAATGATGATATAAAACCTTGATAAAAATACACTTTTAAGTACTAATCACATGCCCTATTTATAAATAAAACACAACCTCCTTTCTTGTTTTAAGGGTAGAAAAACTAAGGATTAAAACTAACCCTTTTACACAAAAATAAGCAGTTACAAGAAGAGGAGAACCACTGACTTATCAACCTTTCACCCTTAAGAAAACCAACCTCTCAAACGACTTTCTCATTCTCTACTAACAGGTCCAACACATGACTAGAATTTAAAGAAAAGACTCGACTACCCTATATACCCTATATACTTTCATCAATGCTTACCTCATGTTTGCTTGCATGTTTTTACCAAAAACATAGTATACACTTGTTAACTAAAAAAACAAATGCATGGTAAGCAAAACAAAAAACCTACACAAAGCCATGCTTTTATTTTTATGAAATCCTAAACATAAAGATTGCTCATTTATTCCAAAAGAAATATTGTCACCTTCATGTTTTACCAAACAACCTCAAACTTACACTTATTAACTACGAGAGAAAAAGTTTATAACACCGCAAAGTGAAACACAACTTTTATGACTTCTCATTCAACTTACAAACACTCATAGGTATTAACTTTCCTTGTGTGAGACACAAAACCATGATAAGAATCCTTTTTTTTTCATGGAAACATCATACTTGCAGGGCCATCACATTAGGAGAATTTGCAAATCTAGTTACATTCATAAAAAAAAATGTTGGTTTCCTCCTCTTTATTTTTTTTTTATCTCTCTTCTTAAGAAAACAAAGGCATTTATTATATACAAGAGAGAATAAATCCTAGGCTGTTTGACTACTAGATTTACAAGGCATAAAAACCCAATAAAAAAAGGCATGCAAAGGAAAATAAAACAAATAATGAAACAAAAAAGATGAATGCTAAAATAACACAAATTGCATCCTAAAAACCTGTTACCTGTTGACACGATCAAATAGTTGATGTCTTATCCTAAGTGCAAGAGTGTCAAAGTAATAAATAACCCGACAAGACCGGGGTCGAACCACAGGGAGGTGAACTATATAAATTATAAATAACAACAACAACAATAACAACAACAACAATGATGATGGTGGTGGTGGTGGTGGTGGTGGTGGTAGTGAGTTAAAGAGGACTTTGAGATGTAAGATTAATGTGAAAATTAAACAATGATAAAAACAAATGTCAAGGTTAGAGGATCCACTAATAGTATTAGAGATAAGTAAAGTATAAATTCTTTATAAATTATCAACATGATCATATTAATCATCTTGTCGCACCCTCGCGAGCGGAGCGAGGCGTCGCGGCGATCCTCGATTGATTTCGGGGTCTTGTTTTATGTAAGGGAGTCGCCACCTAGTATTATAGTCACTAGGAAACCTAACTGGTCTTTCAGAGATTCTAAGGCAAGGGACTGGTTGCGTAAAGGGAAGGTATTAGCACCCCTAGTACGCTCTACCTAAGGTAAGCTGCTTGGTGTTTGGTTTGTTTTATAATTACTATGGTGTTGGTGTTTTCTAATTCCATCAGTTTTTCTAAGTTTGATTCTAACTAAATTTATTAAGATAGAAATCCAAGGAGATCCCATGTGCTTCAAAAGCTCATTTTTCCCTTAGTATTTCAAGAGTTTGCGACTCGTAAATCGCAAGGAGAAGGGACAAAAATTTAGAAATCTAGGGCGCTTTTAAATAAAACCTATTTTTGCCTTAGTGTTTTGTACTCTCACGGCTCGTAAACCGTGGAGTACAAAAAATTAAAATGTCCTCGATTATAATCAAGGCTTCTTTCAAGGATGTGTGCGGATTTATTATTCCTAGAAAATTATTTTGGATATTTACCACTCAAGGTTTCTTTATCCAGATATTAACAGTGAATAATAACAAATTATTCCCAATAATATTTTGGATATTCGTCCTTTAAGGATTTCTTTATCCAAACATTAGCGGTGAATAATAAGATGAATTCCCCCCAAAAATAAGATTTTTATATTTTTTTGAATATTGGCCAATACCCTTTGGAGTTTTACAAACATGTTGTAAAATCCAGAAATGCAAGAAAATAATTTTTGTTGTGTTTAAGAAATCCATGCGAAAACACATTTTTGAAACTTCAAATATTTTTTGTATATATAAAAAAAACGTTCAAAACATGTTAGGGTATTGGCCGTATGCAACACACAAGAAAACATTTTTTTTCAAAACATAAACATCACAGTTAATCACAATTAAAGACAACAAACTGTACGCATATACATATATTCTCAAAATTCTACAAAAAATGAATAAAATATAACCAAACAAAGATGGTCCTTCAAAACTAACTTTTCTCAAATAAAATTCAGTTCATTCTTAAACCCCAAAAATTAAGCTCTGTCACTGTTCAAGTGAATTATAATTCACTTGAACAGTAACATAAATGCTGTCATTCAATAGCGAAAAGGATAACGCCTCCCCCCTTTGAATCTGCCCAACACCTTACTGCAATTGCAGAGGGGGTTTCCCCGCAATTTCAATTTCCTTCCACGGCCTAAACTTATCAAAGATACCCCATCCCAGATTATAAAGCAGAAAAGGAAAACATCTGAACTAAAAAGTGGGCTGAAGACAGCCCCCCCTCTCCCGATTCCTCATGCACCAGAAAGAAAAAACGAAACAAGGAACCCGCAACTCTAACACAAAAAACCATCTAAACTCCAGCCACGGAAAGAAAACAGAAGACAGGCATTCATTGTATAGCAAAAAGGAAATAGAAAACGAAAATGAAAAGCCAGAAAATAAAGTAGTTTTTAAAACTTCAAAAACAAGTACCTGCAGGTCTCGCTGAAATGGTTTACTGCAACAACTGAAATAAAAAACCCAGCGCACGTTGCTGCCAAGGTTTAGAGCAAAACCCCCTCTACGTCTTGTCTTTTTTTCTCCTCTTTCCTCACGATAACACCAGAATGCAATCAAGAAATTCCCTCTATTTACTGCATTTTTTTTTTACTCTGCCTCTCTTGCGTTTTTCTTTTCAGTCTTTGGCTGTTTCTTTCTCTGCTTTTTTCTCTCCATTTTTCTCTTATTTTTCTGCTCTCCTCTCTCTTCTTTTTTCACCCCCTTCTCCTAGGTCATTAGAAGGGCTTATATATAGTTTAACATATCTCTATTTAGGAAAGATTTAATGCATTAATTCTAGGATGCAAATCCCTACTGATTTGCAGTAAAAAAATGCAAAAAGGAAACTGCCATATTCTGATTTTGATGTCTGATTTCTTTCCAGTTTTTTAGAGTATGGTGTGGCTTCTTTCTATCCTTCCATAGGGCCAGCTGCTCCCTTTGAAATGAGGCAATAAAAACGTGGTTGCAGCTCCAAAAATCAGGTGTGATGATAAAGGAAAAACAGCAGAGAAAAAAGGAAAGAAAGCAGCTGGAGGGTGCAACTGCAAGGTCTTATTTTCCTTATTCGGTGTGGTAAAAATCCTGTTATTTATAATGATCAAGCCCCCCCTCCAGTTTTCAATGTCCTTCTTCAATTCAATCCCTCGATTTAGCACATTTCGATTCAGTCCTTATTCGTGTGATGATAAAGGAAAAACAGCAGAGAAAAAAGGAAAGAAATCAGCTGGAGGGTGCAACTGCAAGGTCTTATTTTCCTTATTCGGTGTGGTAAAAATCCTGTTATTTATAATGATCAAGCCCCCCCTCAAGCTTTCAATGTCCTTCTTCAATTCAATCCCTCGATTTAGCACATTTCGATTCAGTCCTTGATCCAAAAAAAATCCTTCGAATCAGTCCTGTGAACTTGGGCAAAAATCCTTCTCGCGGCTAGGAATCCCTGCTTTCAACACTAGATATTCAAACGGGAATATCTTGAGCTTTTGATATTGAAATCAAGCGATTCAAAAGCCCAAATTCATCTATGTGTCCCGGACTACAACTTTGATGAAGATTCCAAGTGAGATAAATTCATTTTGAATAACAGAATTGCAACCAAACTCAGCTGGAAACCTTTTCGCGACAAGAGTCTATGTTTTCACGCTAGATTTCAAACAGGAATATCTTGAGTTTCTGATATCAAAATCAAGCAATTCAAAAGCTCAAATTCATTTACGTGTCTCGGAATACAAATTTGATGAAGGAGTTGAAGTGAGATAAAATCATTTTAGAGAACAGAATCTGCCAGTAATTTAGTTGGTTAAAAAGGTTCTTGATCTGACGATGCTGAGCATCCGAATCTGACTGAGAATTTGCCCTAAGAACAATGATCCTTAGGACCTAATAAAGGTGTACGTCAATTTTTTTACATATCATGAGTGACAGAATATACCTAGGATGGTCAGATATCGTACGAAACCGAGTCAGAATCAAGTTGGAACAAAAAATTACGACAACAGCAGAACCATTTTTTTATGCAAATTCTGAGGGTTTTATTCAACCTTAAAGACTAGATAAAAAAGAAATGAATTTGGCATTATGAAGACTTCTGATCAATTTAAGAAAACCTGATGATTTTGGCAGCAAAGTGGAAGGATAAAGAGGGCAGAAAACAGCTCAAACAGGGTTTCGAAAAAATATTTCTTTCATCTGCTTTTGTCAATCTTCCAGCAAACATAGGGTCCAAAAATGAGTAACAACACATCTTATTTACATAACACCATATTTATAAATTTTATTAGGTATTCATGAGGCTAACTTATGTTGACAACAAATCAAATTCCTTTCATAACAACAATGTTGGTCGAAGACTATGAAGGATCAAGTATTTGATGTACCAAGTGTTATACAACACAAATCTAGATTAACCATTTAACAAGCAAGGTATTAAGAATTAATAAGATAAAAATGATAAGACATGTTAATAGCAAACTTTCTTGGATATAACATTAAAGTCCATGTTGAGTTTATATTATACATATTCTAACACCATTAGTGAAACCTTTTCACCTTGACATAATTAACTTAGCTAGATATTATGAAGAAGAAAAACATAAATAAACAATATAAGAACATAAACATGGTATAAGTTAACTAAGTATAGTAAAGGAAATGAAAAGCATAAAGAAGAGATTAAGAAAAATATAACATGGAATAAAACTTGAACATTACAAAGAAAGAGAGCAAGAGCAAGATCTTGATCTGAAGAACCAAGATTCCTAAATGAATGGCAAATACGTCCTTTTATAAGCTAAAATTCGAAACTATTCATTTGAAAATTGATTATTGATGTAGTGGCCAACTATTGATTTAGTGGACTTGGTGGACACAAGCACTCAAGCATTTTGGCTTGATGAAATGACATTGATGCAATCATAATTTGGCAAAGTGTTCCTCATAAAAGTTGTTGGAAATCATCTTATCTTTCCCCCTTGTAAAAGTTCAAAGCGTTGGGATCACTAGAGCTCGAGATATGGCTAAAATACTGAGTAGTGCTTCTGGTGGACGTGGTGGATAGCTCTCAAGCTCTTTTCTGGATGAATGCCATTGCTAACATCAACATTTAAGCAGGTTGTCCTCATGAAAGTTGTTGGAAATTGTCTTATCCTTCTACCCACAAAATTTGACGTTATTTTGCCTTCTAGAACTCTAGATATGGGTAAAATTATGTGTAGTGTTTGGGCTGGATTGCAGGACAGATTCTTACTTCTTTTTTGTGGCCAAACTTTGAATTTAAAAACGGCAGATTTGGGTCTTCCACTATTCATGAACATTATAGGCCTATTTCTTAACTTTATATCCATATAAATCAAATTAAAATTCAAGATCTACAGCTCCAGATATGACCCAATAACTAAACAGTGTTCCAATTGGAATTGAATCGGTATCTCCTTTCTAAGCTTAACCTTTTATTTATCCTTTCACTTTCAATAGTTAATCACATCAATCAATCCTTTGAATTGTGAGATATGCCTGCATTTAAAATGAGCATTTACCATAAATTAAAGCTATCTTATATTATCAGACTTGTTATTATAAAACATGCTCTAGTTAAGGAGTTATTGATACTTTGAGTGCAAAATGATGATATAAAACCATGATAAAAATGCACTTTTAAGTATTAATCAAACCCCCCAACCAGCTTATTACTAGTCCCTAGTAATGAAAGCGTTAAAATAGAAAAACAATTTGTAAGTTCCACAAAGCAAGGCATTCATCATTCAACTTCTATTAATCTATCCACGTAAACAAACTCTTATTATATATATATATATATATATATATATATATATATATATATATATATATATATATATATATATACTCAATACCTCTTAAACAAAATATTAATAAACCTTTTTTATGTGCTCAATGTATGAAAACATAGATGATGGGGTTTTTATTGGAAAAAAACAATATTTTGTTCTAATGTTTAAGGTTAACTTCCTCGGGTTGGGAATATTATCCTTTTTTTTCTTTATATATATATAACTTAAAACACAATGCATCTTTAACCCATGTAACAAGCTTTAGGCTAATAACTCCTAGACCAATTGGTCTTAGGGCATTAGGTGTTGTGACACCTCTTTGAGCTTGGTAACTCGGGTTGCAGATACTGATATGTAGATAGTGCAATGTTTAATTCTCTTAAGCTTTTATCCTTAACCCATGTAACAAGCGTTGGGCCAATAGCTTTCAAATCAGTTGACTTTAGGGTATTAGGTGTTAAAACAGCCCTTCGAGCTTAATTGCTTAGATTATGGAGGCTATGAAACCAAACTTATCTACGTTATTATTATTTTTTTTGTTTTTTTTGCAAATCATATACTATCCATTTCCCTTAGTTGTTACCTTTAACAAAAGAACATAAATAATGTAATAATCCAATGTGCGATCCACAATCATAAGTTAAAGTGTGTGTGTGAAAATGAAGGTTTAAGAAATTTCTGTTCCACAACTTGATCAAGAAAAGACAACAATTTATCATAAAACCATTAACATTTAACAAACCTATAGGTTTATGATGAATGTGCAGTTGGGCCCAAAAGGAAATATGAAAGATCTCTTTCAATGTGCCTAGACCACCTGGTAAGGCGATGAAGGCATCAATGTGTTTAAACATTGTATTCAGTCATTCAGACATCGTGGAGACCTGTAGTTCCTCTCCAATTGTTTTTCCAATGAGGTCCTCTTTTGCTAAAGCTTTGAGGACGACCCCCAAAACTTGACTGCCTCCTAAAAATGCAGCTATTGACACACCCCCCATTAACCCAATGCTGTCTCCTCCATACACTAAATGGATTTTTTTCTCAGCTAATACCTGACCAAGATGATTTGCTGATTCTAAAAACTCGTTTTCTTTCCTAGGGCTGGATCCACCGAAAACACAAATATTTCTTGTTTGATGACTTGAGGAACCTGCCATTTCTACACACTTCGATATTTGTTGAATGTGTGGGTTGAGTAGAAATGAAGGGAAGGAAGAGAAGATTTTATATATGAGAAATTGAAAATGCAATCATACCACCTATATGTAGGCCAACTGGAGTCTCTCTCTTTTTCTCTCTCTGTTTTTTATTTTTTATTTTTTTAAAAAAAACAAGTGTATGTACAAGCAGTTGTGATTGTGGCTCACATCTTCCCTTGGTTTTACGTCCAAGAATGGCTTAAACGCCCTTTATGGGTCGGGGATATCCTTCCCATCCAGTTTTCTTAAAAACTGGCAAACATGGTCTTTTTTAGTCAGATTTCTAAGACTATGTCAAGCATGTTCTTTATGGAATTATGACCATAAATCATGAATTGCACGATGCACATCTCTACTAGGGTGCATCTCAAGAGTCAATAAAAGATTATCTAAAGACCCCTTACTTAGGCCATCCTTAATGAACTATATTTTATCTTCACGGTTTACAGATACCATTCCTAAAGAACGACATTTTGCATTACAAGTCCATCCGCACATCTCATGGAGGACTTTCATCCTTTTTGCACGATGTTTCTTTGCAAAAGTGCTTTTATCTGTTCCAAGCATGTATGAAATGAAAGAATTGGGAGGACTCACTTGAAAATCAAACCTTTGCTTCAATTAGCCAACGAATATCATCAGGAATTTCATGGTTCATTAACAATCTTAATCTTTCACACTTAGCATGGTAAATTTTTGTAATTGCATTCTGAGGCAGAGCAGGAAAATACTTTTTCAATTTTTCAAGAGTGGTGTCTATTTTTTTAGATGAGAAGTGGAAAAGAGATGCAAAGAAGGGAGAAAGAGCAAAGAATTGCACAAATATATACACAGATATCAGTTATCATGGGAAACTGAAAAAACCGACTTAAGAGTCAAGGAGTACCATTATCCGCCATTTTGACCGGGGTGAGAGAAACTAGCAAAACAAAGGTCACACCAAAAAGAAACACAAAAACAATATGAGAAAAGGAATCAATCTTTATATATAGGAGCACCCAATTCAATAGAGTCATTTTCAACTGAAAAATTATCAAAGTAAACTTTCAAACGATGTCCATTTACCTTGAAAACATTATCATTCTTTGGATTCTCGATATCACAGGCCCCATATGGATACACATGTTTCACAATAAAAGGACCGCTCCATCTTAATCTTAGTTTTCCAGGAAATAAATGGAGTCAAGAATTATAAAGCAAGACTTTTTGACCAACATTGAATGTTTTTCTCAGTATTTTCTTGTCATGAAACTCTTTGATTCTTGCTTTATGAATTCTTGAATTTTCATATGCATCATTTCTTATTTCCTCAAGTTCATTTATTTGTAATTTTCGCAGCTGACTAGCATCATCAAGGTTTGAATTGAAAGCTTTAATAGCCCAATAAGCTTTATGTTCAAGTTCCATAGGCAAGTGACAAGGTTTTCCATAGACTAGTCTATAAGGTGACATACCTAATGATGTTTTATAAGCAGTTCGATAAGCCCAAAGTGCATTATTAAATCTTAAAGACCAGTCTTTCCTATTAGGGTTCACTGTTATCTCCAAGATCTGTTTGATCTCCCTCTTAGCAAGTTCTACTTGTCCACTTGTCTAAGGGTGATAAGGGGTGGCAACTTTATGTGTGATTCCATATTTCTTCATTAAAGACTCAAATAACTTGTTGCAGAAATGTGTTCCACCATCACTTATCATGGCTCGAGGAATTCCAAATCGACTTAAAATATTTTCTTTCAAAAACTTTATCACTGTTTTGTGATCATTGTTTCGACTTGGAATTGCCTTTATCCATTTTGAAACATAATCTACTGCGACTAATATGTACAAGAAACTAAATGATGGAGGAAATGGACCCATGAAATCTATACCCCAACAGTCAAAGATCTCAATGACAAGAATAGGATTTAAAGGCATCATATGATATTTTGAAATAGATCCCAACTTTTGACAATTTTCACAAATCTTCCAGAATGCATGTGAGTCCTTGAACATGGTGGGCCAATAAAATCCACTTTGTAAGATTTTTGCAGTTGTCTTTCTTGATAAGAAATGACCCCCACATGCCTCAGAATGACAAAATTTAATGACACTACTTACCTCATTTGAGCACTATTTAAAGTTTGATAGTTTTTCTGTTTTCTTTTGCTTTAACTTAGATAACGTCCAACCCCCCTCCCCAAATTGTATTTCATCTAGCATAAAAATCTGACTTGAATCTTCCTCGTGGGATTGACCCCTTGCTTGCTCTATACTATCTTGTGTGTTGTGTTTGAAGCTAGGGTAATTTGTGCGATCGCGACATCGCAACAAATTTTAGCGCCGTTGTCAGGGAAGTAATTTTAGTTGATTCTTGTGCTATTATTTTTATTTGCTGTGATTGTTATTTATTTTTCTAAAAAAAAGAGAAATATAATTTTTGCTTGCTGTGGTACTGTTAATTTACGGCAGTGGTACTGTTCAAAACTGATTTTTTAGTGGAATTAGGTATCAACCTTTTGTTTCCTGAAGGGAAACGATGTGCTAAATAGGACTAGTGGTAAACCACCATCCCCACCTTATCGAGGCCAAATTCCTCTATTTTCTGGGGTTTTTAGGCAGTTTTAGTTTTCTAACGTAGGATTTTCGTACAATTTGCATTGTTTTCGATCTCTTGTGAGGTTGGTTTCTTTCGAGTTTTCTTAAAACTTTATGCATGTAACCCGTTCAACTAATCAGATTCAAGAGTAGCTGGATCTCGAAATAGAAAACACTTTATGTAGGTTACGAAAGGAAGCTCGCGTCAACACCATGGCTATTGAATGACAACAAACACTCAAGGAGCTTGCTGCTCCTAACGTGGAAAATCAACCATTGTGCATCAACATTAATAATAATGTAAACTTCGAGCTCAAATCTAGTTTTATACGTTTGCTACCAACATTCAATGGTCTTGCAGGTGAAGATCCTCATACTCATCTCAAGGAGTTCCATATGGTTTGCGTTGGCATGAAACCGAATGGAGTTAACAAAGAACAGGTTACGTTGAAAGCTTTCTCTTTCTCTTTAAAAGGGGTAGCAAAGGCATGATTTTTCTCTATTCTCCCAAGTTCCATTGGAACTTGGAATGCCATGAAGAAGATTTTCCGTAAAAAATATTTCCCAGCATCTCGAGTTGCCAACATAAGGAAAGAAATATGTGGGATTCGACAATCTCATGGAGAGACACTTTCCGAGTATTGGGAAAGATTTGAGTAACTGTGCATTCAATGCCCTCATCATTAAATACCCGATCAACTGCTCATTCAATATTTCTATGAAGGATTGATGCCTACTGACCGAAGTATCATTGATGCTGCAAGTGGAGGGGCATTGGTAGATAAAACACCCGAGGCTGCACGCCAATTGATCTCAAATATGGCAGCCAACTCAAAACAATTTAGCACGCGTGAAGACTTTGCAAACAAACGAGTAAATGAGGTAAGTATTTCTAACCTTGAAAATAAAGTTAATGATCTTACTTCTCTTGTGCGTTCTTTGGCTTGTGGAAATGTACAGCAGGTGAAAGTTTGCAGCATATGTTCCTTACAAGGACATACCTCAGATATGTGCCCAACAATGCAAGAAGATTACATTGAACAAGCTAATGCAGTTGATGGAGCATTCAATGGACAACCTCAGCGTAAGTATAATCCTTTTTCCCACACGTACAATCCTGGATGGAGAGATCATCCTAACCTACGGTATGGGAACCAGCCTCAACAAGGCAATCAAGGCCGACAATTCCATCCCCATGGATTTCAGCCCCAACAGAATTATCAAGCAAGACAACCCCCTCTATTCACAAACTCCAATGTTATGGGGTCGTCATCCAATGATGATCTTCGTGAGATGATGAAAACTTTGGCTTCTAACACTGTGACCTTGCAACAAAATGTCATGTCTTTTCAATAGGAAACAAGGTCAGGTATTCACAACTTAGAGAAGCAAATGGGGCAAGTAGCTTCAAGTGTGGGGAAATCGGAAGCACAAATAAATGGAAAATTGCCCTCCCAAGCATTGAGTCCAATAGAGAATGTTAGTGTGATCATGCTGCGAAGTGGGAAAGAACTTGAAGAGAAAAGGTCAAAACAGATTGAGATAGAGGAAGAAGAAGAGATAGAAACCGAATTGAGTACAAAGAAGGAACATCCTCCTCCTCTACAAATTGAAACATCGACCAACACTCCAAAGGTAACTCCTCACTCAATGAATTCCAGTTTTAAAACAATTCCACCCTTTCCTGTGAGTTCTTCTAGGTCAAAGAAAGAGGACAAAGAAAAAGAGATTTTAAAGGTTTTTAAGAAAGTAGAACTCAACATTCCTTTGCTTGATGTTATCAAGCAAATTCCCAAGTATGCCAAATTCTTGAAGGAGTTGTGTACTACCAAGAGAGCTTTCAAATTAAAAGGTCATGAAATGGTAAGTATGGGTGAAGTTGTATTTGTTATTGTTCAAAAGAATATGCCTTTGAAGCAAAAAGACCTAGGTGCGTTTACTATCCCATGTGTTATTGGTAATGCTAGTTTCAAAAGGGCCTTGTACGATTTAAGTGCATCCATTAGTGTCATGCCTAAACATATTTATGATTCTCTTAGTCTTGAGCCTTTGAAAAAAACTAGCATTGTAATACAACTTGCGGATCATAGTTTTGTTTACCCACTTGGTGTGATAGAAGATGTCCTAGTCAAGATTGATAGTTTAGTCATTCCATGCGTTTATATTCTTGATATGAAACATGATTCTTGTGATTCATCAAACAACACTCCTATATTGTTTGGGAGACCATTCTTGAAAACTGCCAATACAAAAATTGATTGTGGTAAGGATACTTTGTCTATAGAGGTAGGAGATGAAAAAATTCAATTTAATTTTCATGATGCAATGACATATCCTTATAACAATGTTTATTCTATCACATGTTATGACCAAGTTGATAAGTGTGTGCAGCAAGTTTGTGATTTTGATAGTGAGGATGGATTAAGTGTATCTTTGAGCTATGACTATGATTTTACCAAGATAGAAGAGATGAAGAGGCATATATGTGTTCCCTAAAACGTGCATGAATCAGCATTGGCTTTACAAGCTTTGCAAACTGTTCCCCATGATGCAGGAGTCATTCACCCCGTCATTGACAGTGAATGGGTGACGCCAATCCTTTTGGTGCCTAAAAAGATTGGAATTACATTGGAAGAAATACAAAATGATGCTTATGAGAATGCAAAGATTTACAAAGAAAAGACTAAGAGTCTCCATGACTGAATGATTACAAGAAAAGAGTTTAATGTTGGAGACAAAGTCCTTCTTTATCATTCACGTTTGAAACTTTTTCGTGGTAAGTTGCGCTCTCGTTGGATTGGACCCTTTGTTTTTTCTAATGTTTTTCCTTATGGTGCAGTTGAAATTACATGTTTAGAAACCAACAAAGTACTCAAGGTCAATGGGCATCGCTTGAAACCTTTCTATAAAGGTTGGATGACAGAACTCACCGTTTTTGTGAAGTTAGCTGAACCAATATATGAAGAATGAGCATGTAACATGTCGAGCCAATGACATAAAACAAAAGCACTTACTAGGAGGCAACCCAGTATAAAAAAAAAAAACAAATTTGCTTTCTTTTCCCTTATCTTTTATTTTTATCATTCTCCTATCTTCCTTTTCTTTTATTTCAACATTGAGGACAATGTCACGTTTTAAGTGTGGGGATATTGGGAGAACGTTGGTTTTCTTATTTTGATTTTCTTTATTGTTCTAAAAAAAAAACAAATTTCTATGTTTGATCTATTAAACTCCTATTAGTTTATGAGAATTTGAGTATTATATATGACAATTAATTGAGATAGATGAAGATATAAATCGAATGAAGGAGTGTGCATGCAAGTTTTAAGATTTAATTGGTTTAGGGTTTGACTTTGAGAACATGACATGTTGACTTTATAGTGTTATACCAATGCAAGCTTTTGAGCCTTCAACATTATATTATTTGATTGTGCCTTCTTTCAATGATATGTATCTCTAGAACTTGCTTCATGTCTTGTTAAGATTACATTCACATTACATATATACATGAAGATGATAAAGGCATTAGGAATTTTAACCACTTGAGCCAAAAAGCTAACCTAAAGCATATTATCCTTAGTGAGCCCTTTTTGAGCTTGTTTATCTTTTCTTTGCTTTATCCATGTATAAGCCTTAACTTTTTATATGTTTTCCTTTTCCCCTAGCCAAGGATTAGTAGAGCATATACTTATGATATCTCATTGAATTATGGTTAGAAATTATGTGAAAAGAAAGAAGAAGTGATGCTTGATAAAAAGATGGGCAAAGTTGCCAAAGGTAAAAAAAAAAGAAAAAAAAAGTGTTCCTTTATGTTCTTAAGATTTTATGTTGAAAAAGCTTGAAATCAAAAGAAGTTAAGCATTGGTGATTAAAGATGGAAAATTTATGTGCTTTGATGAAATATCTTGTTTGAAATATCATTTTTCAGAATGCTCTACTTTCTTTGGTTTGAACCTTTTCTTTTACTCTCTTTTACCTCACCTTAACCTTAGCTCCATTACAACCAGAAAATAAGACCTTTTGATTCATGCATTGTTTGTAATATGTTAGTAATGGAGATGAGATTGAAGAGTAAGCTTATGGTAGAACATATTCATTGATTGAATTTGAGAGATTTAAACACATAAGCCTTAAACATGTGAGTGTTGGAGTGTGTATCAATGAGAGGACCTATCACTTTGGCATGATATAAATTTCATTTAAATCCCGACGATTAATTGAGTTTTGAAGTTTGCATGTAAATAAATTCATGAAAATTTACACTCTTTATCCTTTTTAATTGTGTTCTTATTTATAATGCATATATTCTTGGATATTGATGGGAGATTAGAAGATTAGTCATAGTGATTTAATTTAATTTAACTTTAATTTAATTTTTCCTATCCTTTCTCGAGGACGAGCAAGAGCTAAGTGTGGGGGTATTTGATGCAACCATATTATTCGATAGTTTCACCCATATTTAACTAGTGTTTTGCCTATGTTTTATATATAAAATGCCTTGATATTCTGTGTTTTATGTTTTGAAGGCACTTTTGAATGAAAGATGCAAAAAAGAGTAAATTGGAGATAATTGGCAGATTTGACCTTCAATCGATGTTTTCTACAAAGCGTGAGCTCTAGAGGTTGAAATGAAGTGATTCCAATGGCATTGGCATTAAAAATCTAATATCCATACCTTTCTAGAAATCTAAGACAAGAAAATAAAATAAAGAAGAGCATGGAAATCGCAGCCTTCAAAGTCAAATCTCACAATCTGCCACTATTGACCTTCGTCCATTTCGATTTAAATATCTAGAGCTAAAGAAGTCCAATTGATGCAAACTCAATTTTGTTGGATTCCTAACTCAAAAGCCTATAAACATGCCAAATTGCAGTAAAAAAATGTCATATAAGGGAGATATGATTTTTCAAAGATGAAAACTGAATTCTGCCAACAAACAGGTTTTGTGAAGAAACAAGTTCAAATTACATTCCAAACTATCTAAACCGATATCCAAGTTTTTATTTCAGCAATTTAGCTCTTCTAAGTCAAAGCTTGAAGATTTCATGCAAGGCTATTTCTTCTTTTTTTAGGAAAGTAGTTATTGAAGTACTTAAATGTAAACAGTCTACTTAAGGGTGGACTATTTTGTAAAATAGAGACTAGGGTTTCCTAGGATATAAAAAGAATGGGAGAAGAGAAGGGGGGTAGCCAGACAAGAGGAGAAAAATGCCCTCCTCCTCTAAGAAACCCGAAATCATGCATTCTTCCTTCTTTTTGATTAGTTTTTCAACAAACAAGCAAGGCTAAACACTTTTTCTTGGTTGCAAGGACACGAAAACCTTCGGATTTCAAGAACTGTGAGATTTATTTTACCTTTTCTTTTCAGTTTATATGATGAATATGTTTGTTCTCCTATGCTTATTTTTCCTATGATTGTTTATTTTAATTGCTAGAGCGGACTCTAAGTTATTATTGTAGACAATCTATTGCTAAGTTTGATATCAAAACCGGAGTTGTGGTATATGAACTTGTGAAGCAAATGAGTTTAATAATTATGGCAGATCTACGTTATTAATATTAGGGAGAACATTCAATCAAATCAAACATAGACTGCGAACAGTTATGTTTTCTTGATTAATCAACTTATCTAGTTCTTAAGGCTACCATTGAATTAAATTACTAGTGCGAACACTGTGGTTGTTTGATGGTTAGGGTTAGTTATACGGCGGATCCGTTAACTAACCAATGTTAAGAAGAGATAAATATTCAGAATATAAATTAATATTTTGTTTCCATGATCAGTTTTGATTTCTGTAGGTGGATGTGTGCTTGCGACCAAGGTTTGTTCTCTTGATAATTTTCTGATTTTATTAAATTTCGTTTGATAGTTTTCTGTTTTCTTTTGTTTTAGCCTAGATAACGTCCAAAGCCCCCCAAATTGCATATCATCTAGCATAAAAATCTGACTTGAATCTTCCTTGTGGGATCGACCCCTTGCTTGCTCTATACTATCTTGTGTGTTGTGTTTGAAGCTAGGGTAATTAATTTGTGCGACCGCGACATCGCAACAACAACACCTATGGCATAATCACTAGCATCACACATTATTTCAAAGGGTAATGACCAATTAGGAGGTTGAATGACTGGAGCAGAAGTAAGCAAGCGTTTAAGTTTAACAAAGGCTTTTTCACATTGTTTAGTCCATTCAAAAACATTCTCCTTTGTTAGAAGGTTACACAATGGCTTAGATATGACATTATAATCTTTGATGAACCTTTTATAAAAACCAGCATGTCCTAAGAATGATCTAACATCTTTAATAGATTTTGGTGTTGGCAAGTTGGCAATTAACTCGATTTTAGATTTGTCAACCTCAATTCCTTTCGATAAAACAATGTGACCAAGTACAATGCCGTTTGTTACCATAAAATGACATTTTTCCCAATTCAGCATAAGATTCTTCTCTTCACACCTGCTCAAAACCTTTTCTAAGTTAGTCAAACAATCATCAAATGAATCGCCAAAAACAGAAAAATCATCCATAAAAATTTCAAGAAAACGTTCAACCATATCATTGAATATGCTATGCATGCATCTTTGAAACGTGGTTGGTGCATTACATAATCCAAAAGGCATCCTTCGATATGTAAAAGTACCAAATAGACATGTAAAAGTAGTCTTCTCTTGATCTTCCAATGCAATTTCAATTTAGTTGTAACCTAAATAGCCATTTAGGAAACAATAAAATTCATGACCTGCAACTCTTTCTAGGATTTGATCCATGAAAGGTAAAGAGAAATGATCTTTTCTAGTTATTTAATTAAGTTTCCTATAGTCAATGCACATGCGCCAACCAGTAATAGTCCTAGTTAGAATTAACTCATTTTTCTCATTTGTTATCACAGTGACTCCAGACTTCTTGGGTACAACTTGGGTGAGACTTACCCATTTGTTGTCTGAAATAGGATAAATGATTCCATTATCTAGAAGCTTAATGACTTCATTCCTCACTACTTCTTTCATATTAGGATTAAGCCTTCGTTGCATTTCTTTAGAGGGTTTAGCATTTTCCTCCAAATAAATCATGTGTGTGCAAATCAAAGTACCAATTCCTTTTATGTCAGCTATGGTCCATCCTAATACATTTTTGTGCATTTTTAGAGTTTGTAATAACTTACTTTCTTGATGTGCATTAAGTTTGGAAGAGGTTATTATCGGAAAAGTTTCATTTTCTCACAAAACTGAGTATTTGAGATTGAATGTAACAGCTTCAAATCAGGTTTTGGTGGTTGAACACTTGAAGGTATAGACTCAATTGATCGTGGTGGCAATTTTTTAATTTGTGGTCTCCAATTACTTGCCTTTGATTCTTTCTAAAAATAAACCATTTGAAAATTCTCAGATTCATTAAACTCAATTTCACTGGAAATAGTTTCAAATTGATCATGAATTAATTTTTCAATAAAGTCCACTTCTTGTAAATCATTATTATTATCTCCAGGTTGCTTGCAAATGTTGAAAATATTCATCTCCAATGTCATGTTTCCAAATGATAACTTCATCAGTCCATCCTACAATTAATCAAATGCATTAGAAGTTGCAAGAAATAGACATCCTAAAATAATAGGAATTGAATTACATGCTTCAACAGGTTATGTATTCAAGACAATCAAATCCACAGGATAAATGAATTTATCAACTTGTACACATCTTCAACCATTCCTCTAGGCACTTTTACAGATCTATCAGCAAGTAAAAGAGTTACAGAAGTTGGTTTTAACTCACCTAGATTGAGACTCTGAAAGATTGAATATGGAAGTAAATTCACACTAGCTTCAAGATCAACTAAAGCTCTTTTAATTTTATGTTCTCCAATAAAGTAAGAAATTGTAGGACAACCAGGGTATTTATATTTCAAAGCATTATTGTTCTGAAGAATGACACTTACTTGTTCGGTTAAAAAGGCTTTCTTTTTCACATTCAGTTTTCTCTTCACGAGGTACGATCTTTTAAAAATTTAGCATAAGAAGGTACCTGTTTAATAGCATCTAACAAAGGTATATTAATCCTTACTTGTTTGAAAGTTTCAAAGATTTTAGAGTTGTGATTGACTTTTATTTGTTTGGTAATGGTATGAGGAAATGGAAGTGCTGGCGAGAAATCAATCTTTTCTTTGCAATGTTCAGATTTAACCCCTTTCTTACCCTCGGAGATTAACTCATCATCTTTCTCACAAGGTTCAAGAGTGGGTTTTTCAATAACCTTACCACTGCGAAGAGTGATAACTAATTTGACTTAATCCATGTGTTGGCTTCCGAAACTACTTATATTTGCATTGTATTGCCCCTTGGGATTTTGCTGTGGTTGAGATGGAAACTTACCTTTTTCTTGAAAACTGAGAGCAGATGTGAATTTTGCAAGAGCATCTTTTAGATCAGCCATAGTTTGAGCATTTTGAGTGTTGATTGTCTCCTGCTTTTCAATGAATGCATGCAATGTTTCCTCAAGATTTCTTCTAGGAGGTGGAGCATAAGGAGGTGCATATCCATGAGAATTTTGGAAATTATGGTGTGCTTGAAACGGTGGCTGTGAAGTTTCTGCATTATTGTTACCACTCTTTCAACTGAAATTTGGGTGATTTCTCCAACCAGGGTTGTATGTTTGCGAGTATAGGTTATGATTGGGCCTTTGAAAACTGTTTAAAACATGGACTTATTCATGGAGGCATTCCTTGAAAGAAGGCAAAGTTGGACAATTATTGGTTGCATGTTCATTCGTTTCACAGATTTGACACATAATTTCTTGGACAAATTTTAATTGACCATTCTTTTTAAATTCAAGTGCCTTAACTTTTCTAAATAAAGATGCAAATTTGGCTTGGAGGTCATGATCTTCCCTAAGGTTGTACATACCTTCACTACATGTATGAGATTGAGTTTTACCTAATGCCTCATAAGTGCTTGTAGTGTCCCAATTTTGAGCATTTTCAACTAGCAAGTCTAGGTACTCCATCGCTTCATCAGGGTCTTTATTTTCAAAAGTTCCATTGCATATTAATTCTACCATTTGCTCATCTTTAGGTGTTAACCCTTCATAAAAATGTGAAACCAATCTCCATGTTTCAAAACCATGATGAGGGCAAGTATTAAGCAAGTCTCGATACCTATCCAACATTGGTAAAATGTTTCTCCTGGTTTTTGAGTGAAAGTGGTGATTTGTCTTTTGAAAGAGTTTGTTCTATGAGATGGAAAAAACTTCTTTAAAAATTGTTGTTGCATTTCATCCCAAGCATGAATGGATCCTAACCTAAGATTTTGTAGCCATGTTTTAGCTTTATCTTTTAATGAAAAAGGAAAAAGCTTTAATCTGATGGTGTTCATGCTACAATTTCAGTCATTATAGGTATTACAGACTTCTTCAAATTCTCTCAAATGCAAGTATGGATTTTCTAGATCTAAGCCATGAAAAGAAGGTAAAAGTTGAATAATGTCTAGCTTAAAATTAAAGTGAGATGCATTAGGAGGGAAAACTATACATGAGGGTGCACTTGTTCTTATTGGATTCATGTGGTCTCTTAGTGTTCTAACTCAATTATTCTCATTATGAAGTGATTGGTTATCTTCTTCGACCATATTTTCTGAAAATGATGAGGATACCCTACAAAGTCTACCACTTAATGTATGTGACCAAACTCTCATGCACGTGTAAGAAGAGAATAAAAGGAAGAAGAAAACAAAAGAAAAAGAAACAAAAGTTAGATACAAGAAAAGTAAAAATAAAATAAATATTATAATTTATATAATAATTTACCTCCCAAAGAACGACGCCAAAAACTTGACACGATCAAAGAGTTGATGTCTTATCCCAAGTGCAGGAGTGTCAAAGTAATAAATAACTCAGTAAGACCAGGGTCGAACCACAGTGAGGTGAACTATATAAATTATAAACAACAACAACGACAACAATGATGATGATGGTGGTGGTGGTGGTGGTGATAAGTTAAAGAGGACTTTGAGATGTAAGATTAATGTGAAGATTAAACAATGATAAAAACAAATGTCAAGGTTAGAGGATCCACTAATAGTATTAGAGATAAGTAAAGTATAAACTCTTTATAAATTATCAATATGATCATATTAATCATCTTATTTACGTAACACCATACTTATAAATTTTATCAGATATTCATGACGCTAACTTATGTTGACAACAAATCAAATTCCTTTTATAACAACGAAGTCGGCCGAAGACTATGAAGGATCAAGTATTTTATGTACCAAGTGTTATACAACACAAATCTAGATTAACCATTTAACAAGCAAGGTATTAAGAATTAATAAGATAAAAATGATAAGACATGGTAATAACAAACTTTCTTGGATATAAACATTAAAGTTCATGTTAAGTTTATATTATACATATTCTAACACCATTAGTGAAACCTTTTCACCTTGACATAATTAACTTAGCTAGACATTATGAAGAAGAAAAACATAAATAAACAATATAAGAACATAAACATGGTATAAGTTAACTAAGTATAGTAAATGAAATTAAAAGCATAAACAAGAGATTAAGAAAAATATAACATGGAATAAAACTTGAACATTACAAAGAAAGAGAGCAAAAGCAAGATCTTGATTTGAAGAACTAAGATTCCTAAATGAATGGCAAATGTGTCCTTTTATAGGCTAAAATTCGAAACTATTCATTTGGTAATTGATTATTGATGTAGTGGCCAACTATTGATTTAGTGAACTTGGTGGACAACAGCACTCAAGCATTTTGGCTGGATGAAATGACATTGATGCAATCATAATTTGACAAAGTGTTCCCATGAAAGTTGTTGGAAATCATCTTATCTTTCCACCCATAAATTTTCAGAGTATTTGGATCACTAGAGCTCGAGATATGGCTAAAATACTGAGTAGTGCTTCTGGTGGACGTGGTGGATATCCCTCAAGCTCTTGTCTGGATGAATGCCATTGCTAACATCAAAATTTAAGCAGGTTGTCCTCATGAAAGTTGTTGGAAATTGTCTTATCCTTCTACCCACAAAATTTGACGTTATTTTGCCTTCTAGAACTCTAGATATGGGTAAAATTCTGTGCAGTGTTTGGGCTGGATTGCAGGACAGATTCTGACTTCTCTTTTGTGGCCAAACTTTGAATTTGAAAACGACAAATTTGGGTCTTCCACTATTCATGAACACTGTAGGCCTATTTCTTAGCTTTCTATCCATATAAATCAAACTAAATCCATGATCTATAGCTTCAGATATGACTCAATAACTGAACAGTGTTCTAATTTGAATTGAATCGGTATCTCCTTTCTAAGCTTAGCCTTTTCTTTATTGTTTTACTTTCAATAGTTAATCACATCAATTAATCCTTTGAATTGTGAGATATGCTTGCATTTAAAATGAGCATTTACCATAAATTAAATCTATCTTATATTATCAGACTTGTTATTAAAAAAACATGCAAAATAATGATATAAAACCTTGATAAAAATGCACTTTTAAGTACTAATCACCTGTCATATTTAACTCTCGAACAATATGATACAAAAGAATGAAAGACATGATTTTTATATAAATATGACTCTTAAGAACAAAAGGACTTATCCACATTCATACCTTAAAGCCAAAGACTTTTGAAAATTATACCTTACATACACAAGAAGAGAAAATAATGTGTTCAAACCTAGACATATTATTATGAAGATATATGTTTGAGACTACAACCTCATAGAAAGTAAAACTAACAAATTACGAAGACCAATTTTATAATAAATCAAATGTTGAAGGATAAAATTGAGAAGAATAAGCCAAAAAAGATTTAGTCGAAAGAAAAATATTTAGAAGATGTAATTAAAAAATAGGATGAAGAGAAAAAAGGACTTGACCAGATGGGTCCACCTTGAAACTTCTTGACCTGACCGCTTATCTAGCATGAGTTTAAAATTAATCTGCATGGGAGTTGTCCTGACGTGACCCAACCAACTTGGTGGGTAAAAACAAAACCTAAACAAATAAAAAACATGGTTTGACTTAAAAAAAATCAGGATGTCATTTTTCTTTTTGAATATTGAAACGATGATGTATTAGATCAACTTTGGCTTTGTGGATTAACGTCTTGAACCTGTGATTTGAATCGGTGACCCCACTGGATTTAACAATTTTTTTTTTTACAAAGAGTAGGGGTAGCTCCTTCATTGTTCTTTTAATACATGAGATAACAACCCCTTTTAAAATAACACAATGGAGGAAAAAATAGCACAATTGAAAAAGTAATTCTCAAACTAACACAATTTGATGGGTTGAGCAGGGTAGCATCTGCGTGATTTAAGATGCACAAGTCTCACTTGCACAACCAGCTAACATGTCTATTTTTCTACTTGTTTAGTGTGTGTGTGATACATGCACCAACAAGTTTATTTTTTTTTTGTTTCTAGCGTGTGTAGTACACACACCAATAGGTGGAGTATGCCACCGCCTTTAGATGATGCGTGTGCCTCACTACCAGCTCCAAAGTTGGCTTTTATTAATGTTTATGGATTCGTTTCGTTGAGGTTTTTTTATGGTTAAATTAATTAAATATAAAAATTAAAGGACCATGCACATTTCAAATAACACATATTTGGCCTAAGAGATCCATCTAATGATGCTAGTTTGAGAATTTCTTTTTAATTGTTTTATTTTGAATATTTTTTCTATGTCGTGCTATTTTGAAATAAAAATAAGGTTGTCAATTCTGTATTGATTGCATTTTGTTTTTTTAATTGGAATAATATGTTTCGGGTTCAAAGCATTTTAGGATTGTACTATATATATATATATATAATTCAAAATATTAATTCAACAAACATAATTTCAATTTAAATTCAAAAATAAACTAACTTGAAATTATACAATTCAAAACTCAAACACAAGAAAAAAAGTGAAAGTTGAACCGATATGATCTGATTGACTCGATGGATCAAAAGAGCACAATAAAATAATATTTTTGAACAAAATTATAATTTTGAATAAAATTATGAAAATATCATCGGATTCTCGCAAGACCTTTCTAAACTTTGATTGTTTTGAAATTTTAACCGGGAATATAAAAATATGTAAGAAGACTTGTAATATTTTAACTCAATCAAACAATCAAATTAAAATATATAATTGATAATTAAAATTAGATAATATTATAATAATAATAATAAAAAAACTATTTGACTAGAATAAAACGGTCAAATGGAACCAAAATGTTCTAACTGAAATTTTAGTGAAATTTTCAGAACAATCTAAAATTCTAAACAAGATAAAATCTATCCTAATTTATTTTATTTTTTAAACTAAAACAGATATACTATGTATTAGAAATGGAATGAAATTGACATCCTTGTCTAAAAGTAGATAAGGTCAAATAAAGGAGGAAAGTTCGTATTCACAAGATATTAAAAAGAAAAAAAAAAGAAAAAGAAAAAGAAAAGGAAAGCCACTACCTCGACCCACAGATTTTATACCAATTATTAGAGGACCCAAAATCTACATGGCAATAAATGCACGCATACATGAACCACGAGCATGAAGGAAAAAAAGGGCAAATCTTTGAAGACTTGACTGAGACCTTTTCCTTGTCCTTGCCTGCGTGGCGGTTCCTCTCTCTCTCTGTCTCTGTGAAACAAACACTCCCGAGCTCCATGAACCACTAGACCGCCCATGCGCGACAAATGAATAAAAAAAGTAAAAAATTGCAACGCCGCTATCTCTAAAACCGGTTTCCTGTGTACTCCGCACCCTCTTTGCATAATCACCATTATCACCCCAAAACCGACAATGAATGAATAAATAAATAAATAAATAAATATTCGAATTTCCATCTAAAACCGGTTTCCTGTGTACTCCGCACCCTCTTTGCATAATCACCATTATCACCCCAAAACCGACAATGAATGAATAAATAAATAAATAAATAAATATTCGAATTTCCATGAACGTTTCTTTCTTTTCTTTTCTTTTTTTAATAATAAAAAATTACCCGTATTAAACAAGAAAATACGTTATAATTTTTCACTGTATGCCCTGCACTGCAGTTGGGTTTTTTTTTTTTTTTTTTAACATATTTAAATCATGGCGGAGTCAGAGTCACCGGAGAATCGTATAGCGGCAATGGAAAGTACATCTTCCTCGACGTCAGATCTCAACTTCTCTATTCGACGGAGGTCTACAGTCACGGACTCGGCTTCGACGGAAATGATGGGATCGGAGGTTTTGAAAAGTAGTGGTAAATCATGCGATAAGGTTAAGGTTGAGAATCAATCAGAGATGAAATTCAATTATCGGCCTTCAATGCCCGCTCATAGTGGTGTTAGAGAGAGTCCTCTTAGTTCTGATGCTATTTTTAAACAAGTATGGATTGCTTTTCTTTCTTCTTCTTAATTTGCATTTTATGGATGGATATATTTTGTCTTTACTACAATTTTGTGGCTGCAGAGTCATGCAGGTCTCTTCAATCTCTGTATAGTAGTGCTTGTGGCTGTAAACAGCAGGCTTATCATTGAAAATTTAATCAAGGTTGTTCTTTCCCCCTTTTTCCGTGTGAACTTTCATGTTTTGTTTTGTTTTGTTTTTAGGTGGGAGAGGTGATACAGGCGTGTTCTCTGTAATTTATAATGTTAAGGACTTATTAATTTTTTTTTTGCAGTACGGTTGGTTAATCAATTCAGGATTTTGGTTTAGTTCAAAATCATTAAGAGACTGGCCCCTGTTTATGTGCTGGTAATTTCTCCCTTTTTATTCTATTTGATTGATGAAGATTGTTTTCGTTTTTTTTTTTTTGGTTTTGACCCCGAATTTCTTCACATGTTAAGGATTTGTAATCCCTTTTAGAAATCGAATGGGATTCTTTCCCTTTTCACAAGAAGTGTCTCTCTCATTATTGCTATTATTACAGTCTTAGTCTTCCAGCATTCCCTCTCGCGGCCTATCTCGTTGAGAAGTTGGCATATCGAAATTGTATATCTGAACTTGTAAGTGCTGGAAGTCTGATTATTTTGCACGTTGCCATTAATAGAGCTGGCTTATTATAATTCCTCAAATAAATAACACGCAATCCATTGTGGAGCCTGATTTGGTTTGAAGCTAACTTTAAGTTTAAAATTGCAGGTTGTTGTTTTCCTTCATATAATCATCACCACAGCATCACTTTTGTATCCAGTTTTAGTAATTCTCAGGTTTTTTTATTTATTTATTCATTTGCTTTTCCATATTCTTTTTTTGTTATGTACTGCAAAATTAAGTTATGAGCAACTGTTAATTTATCACACTTGGAACTTAATGGCCTATATGTGGCCCAAAGGATTTGCATATTTGCCATGGTTTCATAAGAATGAAAAATAGTACTCCACCACAAAATTGCATCCCTCTTGAAAATTAGATATTCTAAAAAAGTTGAGTTCATGTTTAGGAAGATTTCTTTAAAAGAATCTTGAGATTTAGCATAGCTAGCTTTGAAAGAATTTGGTTGTCATATCAAAGAAGAATGCAAAAGGAAACACTATTGTTGGAAACACACGGCGAGGATTGAAAGATATTGATAGCTGGCTCATGACTTGCATTTTGCACAGATTATTGTATAGTATTGTGAAACACATGATCTGAAAAATAATACAGAACAACTGATAACAATAGAGCATTAAAATAGTCACGTTTTTATAGACAAGAAAAAAAAATGCATTTTAAATTGCACAAGCACAGGGGCGGGTTTATCTAACTGAAGGTGCTAAGTTCACTTTTGATTCTTCACGTCATCTTCTTAGCAATTGATACTAGATATTTTAGTTCTCTGATTAATGATATTAGAGGTTGGTGGAAAATAAACCCTCAAGCATCAGAATTTTTGCAAGTTTGTAAATTATGCAGTTCCATTTCGTTGAGCCCTCTCTCTCCCCAATGCAAACTTTAGAATGCCAGAACTATTGTCGGGGTAATTTATTGTGCAAGCATAACACGATGAGTTCTTTGAGGCCTTTTTTTCCTCTCAAAGTGGAACTGATAAGCCAAATGTCTTAATAACTTTGTTCTTGTAGGGCATTATCATTCTTACTCATTAGATGTTAACAAAGACACTCAAGTAGTCTTTGGCTAAATTGTGCAGGTGTGATTCTGCTTTACTATCTGGTGGCACATTGATGCTCTTTGCTTGCATTGTGTGGTTGAAATTGGTATCTTTTGCACATACAAGCTCTGATATGAGAGCAATTGCCAAGTCAATTGATAAGGTAAATATACCTGAAAAAGCTTAGCAGGTTTCTTTACCAGGATTTTTACTTGAAAGCTATTGTATTGTCTCCTATATAAGATTACAAATTGAAGAATTGAGAAAATGTACTGGAAGGAACTAGCAGATGTGTTATCATCACTTTATATCTTTGTTTTTTTCTTCCACTATCACCACACATTAAATATTTCTCACTTTATCTAAATTAATCAATCGGTTCCTCCCAGCCATTATTCACTGAGGTCCTGTTTGATTTCAGGAAAATACCCAATCCATTTCTTCGAATGCAGATAATTCTTATGATGCTAACTTTAAGAGTTTGGTCTACTTCATGGTGGCTCCCACATTATGTTACCAGGTAATGAGTCTTGTTTCTTCCACAAATACTCCGATTGCTGTTTACATTATTAGATTTTTATCAACTCTTATTTGCTCATCTTGTATTACCTCATGATATTCAATTTATTTCCAGCTATTCTGGAGGATACATGGCAATAATAAGACCTTTTTTCTTGTTACAAGAGAATAAAAGAAAAGGAACTAGGACATATATGGAGGAATGTCTCCCTGCATAAATGCAATGAGAAGACTTTGCTATAACAATTGGGTTTATTATCCTGTATATGGAACGATTGGTGCAGAGTAGTTTTTAACCCTGAATTGTGCGATATTTCTGCATTTCCTCAACCTGCTGAAAATATTTTTATGTTATCTCTGTTGTATAGGATTGACTGTGTTTTGAATGTCCTCGTTGCCTTGCTTGGCCATTGGGTGTCTCATTTTCATCAGTTTTTAAGATTTTAGGATGCATCCAAGAAGCTTTATTTTCAGATGCATTTATGGTTATTTTTGTTTAGCTTTTTTTCCTGGTTTCTGGAGTTTGGGTTTAAAGACCTTGCTGTAGATGTACTAAATATTGCAAACATCCTTCTTATGTTAATCTTGTGCTGTTATGTTGGGAACATATTTGCAGATACATATGATGAAGAGGCATGATTAAGTATACTTAAACTTCTATTCTACTATTAAATTATTATGTTCTCATGGCAAGTTACTTTTTATAGAGAGAATTGTCAGAAACTGATAGTATGAAAGTATGATAAAGCAAGTTAGAGAATGTCCTAGAAAGAAAGCCAAGAGGTAATAATGATGGCTCACCAGTCCCTTGGAATATCAGCTAAGGAAACTTCTAGAAAGATCAAATTTACATAAAGAACAATTCTATTCCATCTCTGGATAAAAGATAGTGGGTAAAGATCCTCGAAATTTGCTCTGTTATAATCGACCAAAATTACTAACATTTAAAATAGAATCTAGCTTTTTATGTGGTCATTAATTTCTTTAAGACTCGTGTTAATGTATGGGCCTTGCGCCTGGTAATGCTCTGTTTCATGGCCCGAACTTATATATAGCTTTTGCATTGTGTTTGTGTGGCTATAGCTTATAAATAGGACTTCTTTCTCTAGCATGTGGTTGCTATATCTTGTCCTTGTTTTTGGGTTCTCTTATTTTCGCCCTCCATGCATTGTCATTGCAGTCAAGCTATCCTCGCTCTGCATCTGTTCGAAAGGGTTGGGTGGTTCGACAATTTGTCAAGTTAATAATATTTACTGGATTCATGGGATTTATCATAGAACAAGTAAGTAGAACTTCATATTTAAACTAGTTCTATATGCTCGTCTTTTATGAAATAAAGGCATGCACTCATGACAATTTTGGTGGGTGTAATTCTGCAGTATATCAATCCTATTGTTCAGAACTTCGCAGCACCCTTTGAAAGGAAATCTCTTGTATGCCATTGAGAGGGTCTTGAAGCTCTCGGTTCCTAATTTATATGTTTGGCTCTGCATGTTCTACTGCTTTTTCCACTTGTGGTGAGTGAACTTTTTTTTTTCTTTTCTATATTCATGGATATTTTCCCCTTTGTTGTAAAAATTATATTAATTGCCAAAAATGTTATCTAATTATTTTATTAGTACCACAAAGCTTGTTGTTGTAGCTGTAGTGAGTTCACCTTGATGGCTTCAGTGCAATTAGTGGCTTCTTTTGGTTATCTGGATAGTAGTTGTAGCTCTATTGGACAGATTTACTTCAGCAACCCTGAACTACGTTCCCTTCAAAATATTTCTATTATAAATTTTTCTCCTAACAAGTAACAACTTAAATTTTTAACTGTTTGCAGATTCCTTTGTAATAAGAGCAATTTTTTGAAAGTTTCATATTAGTTTGTTTAATGCATAATTTTTATTTCCTAGCATGATTTATGAAGTTTGGCTCATTTCTGGAAATTTATGCTAGATTTCTTCCATCTCATAAAGGGTGAACTTTAGGACCAGGTTCATCTCTTTGGTTTTAGTTAAATACTGTTTTGCATTTGTAGGTTAAATATACTTGCCGAGCTCCTTCGCTTTGGTGATCGGGAGTTCTACAAGGATTGGTGGAATGCGAGAACTGTTGAAGAGGTAAGAACTCCTTTTCTGGAAGTTTTTTCTTCATGTTGTATCTATCAACAATCCTTTGCTTATTTTCTTTACATTTCAAATGTGTTTCTGGAATTGTGGCTTCGATCAGTACTGGAGAATGTGGAATATGGTACGTTTCTATACTTCAAACTCTTTAATTTATATCAGATTATGGGGACATGTATTTACTGGTAATGAATTTCTTTTGTAAAATGAATAATTCCATGGAAAATTAATTCCAGGAAAATGAAATTTTATGACCGTGGAAAATGAGGATAAAAATATTTTCCAGTGCCTTTTTGTGCTCTGAAAATGACTTTCTTTTCTTTGTTATCCATTTTTCATAATAAACTTTTGGGCAAACATACAGGCTGAATCTATGTTATGGATCTATATGGTCAAGCATGAAATGTTGTGTTTTAGCAGTTATGTGTACCAAAATTTATTCTTGTTTTAGATATATAACATGAATGGTGTGGAACTCTTACACATACTACCTTAGAAGTTACCGTAACTTTTTAATTAATTCAGGAGCCTTGAGAGGAAAAATGTTATTTCCATTTTAAAAGAGAAAATGTAAAATGTAAAGTTGCTATGGAATTGGAAAATATCTATATGAATTATTTTTTTGTAGTTGGCTATTAGATCATGAAGGGGGAAAAGATGCTATATCTATTTATTTGATTCTGAGCCATGGTTACCATGTGCCTTTTGAATTTAGTTGTGAGTTAATGCAATGATTGAACAACAAGGGATGTCTATTAGAGTTGCAAATTGTTATATACGAATGGAAGTTGTGTCATCATAAAGATATTAGATTGAAAGTCTTCAATTCTATTTAATCTTTAATCCGTGTTGGAGGAAATATTTTTTTTGTTGCTGCAGTTGTCAGCAAGACCATGGTGATCAATTCTTATTGTAACACTGTAGTTATTATAATGAAAAGAAGATGTGCTGCTTACAGAAGCAAGCACACACACAGCCTGGCTGGCCAAGCATATCTCTAATTGAATCCTCATTTTTTACAGCCAGTTCATAAGTGGATGGTTCGCCATATCTATTTTCCATGTTTACGGAATAAAATACCGAAGGTAACTTCCCTTTCTCTCTGTGGACTGTAACCAATACTTTATTTGTTAGAAAGTAAATGAAAATTTCTTTTTTTTTTTTTACTTTATTTGTTTCTCTGCAGATGTCATAATAATTTTCCATTTCATGTTTGATGATGTTATAAAGTGACCCATGGATTGCAAGACATGTTACAGTTTGGTTTATCAATTCTTTCTTTATTGAACCTTCTTTACAACATTCTTTTTATTCTTTCTGCTATTCCAAAAGAAAAAAAAAAGGTCACAATAACAAATATAGAAACTTTAAACCTCTAATTATGATAATTGTTGACCATAGCTTTTGGGAGAAAGATGATGCACGAAATATGAAGGGGGTTATCCTAATGTTTATCACATTTTCCTTATCTTTATTTTATCTAAAAAATCTCTCACACGCTTAAATGTAAAGTAGTACTTCAACTTAGAAAAATATCATATAAAAACTGGACATCCAAACATGGTTATATCAACGGGTTTGGGTATCGGCACCCAGGTTCTTATATACCTGTTTCATACCTTGATGGTTTGAACCCCATATCATTCCCATATGCTATAGGTGTGATAATCAGTTATGGATTAGTCAGGTGCTCGATGGATAGGGAAAATTGCTATTCCTACCTTTGTCATTGTGCTTTAAGTTGGTTCTTTTGTGCTTCAGGTCTATATTCTTATACTTCAGGTCTAGTGCTTTCAGGTTTCTCGAATTCTGTTCTGTACTGCTCCAAGAGCATAACTTTGTGCATGAACTCCAACCTGAACTTTGCAATTCAAGACTTTTGTGTTGTGGTTCCATATCTACCCAGTTTTTTTTTTCCCTTCCTTTTAAACATCTCTTCCGAGTTCAAATGAAAAATTTTCCATCTCCACTACATACCTTGGCGCTTCAAGGTGATGTCTAAGTTTCAAGTCAAGGACCTATAAGTTACCTTGATTCTTCTAGAGGAGGTCCATCTTATGTAAATGTATCTAGGATTGATGTGATGCACAAAAGAGATTTGAAGATGAATTAATAAGCTAAGAAGAGAGAGAGAGAGAGAGAGAGAAGGGAGCTAAGAAGAAGAAGCCAAAGAAAGAGAAGAAATTGCTGAAGAAGAGAGAATGGGGGTTGAAAAAAACTGTAACGTTGCAATTTTTATTCAATTCATCGACAACTATCTAATGTTTAGAAAATTAGGATATAAATACTAAAACCCTAACTAGAATAAACAATTGAGTTTATAGCCCAATAAATAAAATACCCATCAGTAATTAAATCAAGCCCAATAAATAAAGCCTAATTAATATATCTCAATTAAAAGTTCAAATAAATTAAAGCAAAACATAAGCTAAAGCCTAATCTCTCAATGATTTGGGCTAGCCTTTATCATCTATGATTATACGAGTACATAAACAATGTCTCGGGTCTGGTGTCCCAACCATGATACCTGAATATCTGGATTTTATTTGTAGTTTTGTAACTTTGATGATATCCATCAATGATGTGGTACATCTTTGTGGTTTATTTTCTTTTGATACTTTTGTAACTTATGAGCCATTCTGCCATTGTAGTCTGCAACAGTTTATTTTCTTTTTAATGACATTAACATTACATGATGCAAGCTTGCTTTTCTTTTTAATGGCTTTAACATCATGGCCGTTATTGTGAGTCATTTTTGCATGTTTATATTTGAATAACAGTGTAGGCCACTCTTGTGGCACATTATTGAATGGCTGCCTGTTATTAACTAAGTGTTTCCATGTGATTCTATATACTGTTAGCCAAAATCTCTATTTGCGATACTCTATCAGCTGCTACTCACAATTATTCCTTTTTTTTCCCATTAACATTGCAGTGGGCAGCCTTACTTATTGCCTTCTTTGTCTCAGCTGTATTTCATGAGGTATTATTGGTTTGCCATTTTATTTTTGTTATTTGATGACTTTTCCTTTTAACTAATTTATCTCAGAGTTGGTCGTGGTGGTGCATAGAGAATTGAATTCTCATATATTTATTTTTTGGTTGTAGAAGAGTATCATTTCTAGGAAGCATCAACCATGATATATATATATATATACGATATGATACTGATACTTTATTACTTCAAATTTCTGGAATTTTAGGATATGATAGGTTATGGATACTTTAATTAAAAAATAATTTTATAATGTACTTTCTCATATTTATTCTAAATAATTATTCAAATTAAATAAAAATATATTTAAAATATGAGAAAAATTAATTTCTTTGAATAAAACCAATAATGACAGTTAAGATACCATTTCACATTTGTCATTTTATTTTACAAGATTCATCAATTATTATCCATTAAAAAAAAAAATTGGAAGCTTTGTGGGTTGATAGAAGCAAACTATAGCTATTTGGAAGTTTTTTTTTTTTTTTTACTAATTTCACATTGCTTGTAAATCAGTAAACTTGCTCAACTCTTTGTAATCTGCTATCTTCAATTCCTCCCCTTTTTGCAACCAACAGCCAACAAGCAATCCATGAAGCACAATACCATATTTTAGCTGTTCTGTGTCATTTCTTCTTGACTATTCTCTGCATTTATTCAAAAAAATCGTTCTGCCTTTTATCACACGACCAAGCACATAAAAAGAAAAGCCTCAATTATTTTTAATAGAATTGATGATTAGCGGCACTGAAAAAAAATCTTTTCATTTAAACTAAATTTCCTAGAACTAAAGCACACCCATGAACAATTGAACATGCATGTAAGAACTTTTGCATCATAAGAAGAATGGTTGAATCCCATTCCCTTTGTCATCATAAAAACATTGAATTGGCAAAAACTCCCAATACATTTGCACAAGAAAACAAAGGAGCAATGTTTCATGCAAGTCAAGAAGATGCTTGAATGAGCTACGGAGGACTGAAGTATGAATGATACATGGAAATTAAATACAATGAATTGAAACTACTTCTAGTAGATATTATATGACCATATCTGTCAAATTTACCTCTTAGGATTCCTTATTTCAATTCTAGAGCTCAAATTTGACACCAGAAAACTTGAAAACCTTTATTGATTTGTGAAATAAAAACCATTGAGATGGAGGAGAGATTTTCATTCAAACTAGGGGTGACATTAAAATTAAGTTTTCTCAGGGATTTGAAAAACTATAACAACAAAAAATAATAGGGGGTTTGTCCTAAATTCAAAATACACGAGATTAAACACAAGTAATTGTAATGTCATTTGGATTTTCAAAGAAAAAAAATTGATTAGGGTTAGGCCTTCTCTCACCGATTTTTTTTTTTGCTCTTTTTCTGATTTCAATCTCAGTCAAATCTTTGAAAGGATCTTCTACACATTTGATTGATAATTTTGGTTTCAATTTTACTCAGATTCTCATTTAATTTGGGTTATGTTTAGGCTTGTTTGCTTCTCTGATATTGAAGAGAGAAACAAGATGGTTCAGAGAGGGAGATTGTGTCGGGAAAATTTTGGGTGAAATGCTTTGCTGCAAGATGTGAAATTTAATGTCATTAAAAAAGAAAATAAACTGTTGCAGACTACAATGGCTCGTAAGTTACAAAAGTATCAAAAAGAAAATAAACTGCACAGATGTATCCACATCATTGATGGATATCATCAAAGTTACAAAACTACAAATAAAGTTGAGGCAGATGTACTCATACCTGATTTGTCTCGCTGAGGAATGTAGTGATTCCAATTTAGCGATAGATTAATACCTCAGCTTTTATAGTAATTGCTTGATGTAGAATCTTGAAATGGTGCACCTTTGGGTCATATAATAATTTCAGTTACACTGATGTACTTATGTGGCATTTGTTATTAACTATGCAGTTGTGTATTGCTGTTCCTTGCCACATGTTCAAGCTCTGGGCATTTATTGGAATTATGTTTCAGGTAAGATAGTTCTGACTACTGACTGCCCACACTCTAAAATCAGTTATCTGCTTGCTCCCCACACTCTAAAAGAAGAAAAGGAAGACTGAAAAGTAATCATCTTAAGTGTGCTGGATTACCTAATGGAATACATGGTTTCCTTTTGCTCGTTTGGATCAGGTTCCCTTAGTGGTGATCACAAAATTCCTTCAAAATAAGTTCAAAAGCTCAATGGTATGTCTATTTTTTCTTCTCATTAATAGAAAGAATATTTTTAGTGCATATATCTTGTCAGCGTCAAAGTTCCATGAAACAATCATCCATATGGAAAGGGGAACAGGTAAAAATCTGGAACATTTGATATAGCAGATAACCAATTCTGCTATATTCCATCTTACAATCTATTTGAGGTTCTCGCTGGCATTGTTCATGGACTGAGTTGGTAGTATATTGCTATGGAGTAAAAGAAAAAGCGAACTCCAATAATTAATTGTTCAGTAATCTATTCCAGTCTTCTAGTCCATGACAGAATATTACTCGTTTCATGACAGGTGGGCAATATGATCTTCTGGTTATTTTTCAGCATTCTTGGTCAACCTATGTGTGTGCTTCTATATTACCATGACTTGATGAATCGGAAAGGGAAAACTGAATGAAGATGACAAATGCGGTATGGTAGAGATCGTCAAGATGAACAAAATGCACGGTTATGATAGTAGAGCAGGCATTAGGTGTGCATTTTCTTATGTATTCTGCAGGAGAAATTGACTCGATTTTGTTGAGTCGAGAGATGTTCTCTTCAGGAGTTTTATTTATATGTATCTCAATTGATGTGCAAGCAATTTTTGAAGTACAAGCACTGGCAATTAAAATGCCAATGCAACAGTGGAGCTGTTGTGTTGGTTAATCATTTCCAGAAAATTGTAAATGTTTCTTGTTCCATCTTTTGCTTCAAAAGGAAATAAAAAAAGAAGAAAATTTCTTGCCTTCCCAGTTATTATTCATCATAGCAATTACCTATAAATGGTACAAGTGCTGCTCTATTTTTTCTGTGCTAAGAGGGTATTTAAAAGTATGGTAATTATTATATTTCAAAGTATTTTTTTATTTGGAGATATGTTAAAATAATATTTTTTTTTTTTTTTTAAAATTACTTTTTACACCAGTACAAGAAATAAATGATACTAGTACTCCATTCTCCCTTCTTTTATGTTTGGATACTTTCGTTGTTCATTTAATAGTTTTAATAATTTGGTTCTATAAAATTGAAATAAATTTTTTTCCATTCATATATTTTTTTTTGTGTAAGGGTTTTTTTTGTTTTTTTATTTAGTTATTATAGTTTAGTTTTGTAAAATTAATATTTGATAAACTATGAAATAGTATTTGATGGAAACACAAAATAGGTCAAACCTTTTTTCTTTCTTGTTATCGTTTTCTTTTTTGATTGGATCTTTTTTGCATCTCATTTAATAATCATTGTAGATCAGTTTTGCCAAATTGATGTTTAGTAAATCATAAAATGATGTTTGAAATAATAAATACGAGAACGATGCCAGATGGAAGAAATATTAAATAAAAAAATAATAAAAATAAAATATTAAAAAAAATAATAGAAATGCAATATAAAAAAAAAGACAATCTATTATGATTGCAATAATTATCTGTAATGTTTTTTTTTTTTTAAAATATTTTTTCACTTGATTTTTCCCCCATGATACTTTCACATTAAGTTTCATTGAGATTGAATTTAATGTCTTGTTTCACCTGGCTTTATATAGATATCTTGATATTAAGAATATGTTTTAACATTACTAATTCGAGTCTCTCAAATTTTAAAGTCATTGAAGGCTTACATGGTCGTTAACTTCATGTGCCGTAAAATTAGTCAAGGTCTTGCACAAACTTACTGGGATACCTAGATTAATAGTAATAAAAAAAATAAGTTTCAACATTGAGTTAATACTTAATTTGAAAAAATAAAATAAAATTTTATTGATTCAAACCAATTAAAACTTTTGGGATTCAATTTCCAATTAAAAATAAATATTCAACATTTTTTTTTGTTTTTTTATAAATAAAATCTTTATCTTAATTTCTTGACTTAATCTTTGGTTGGAATTAATATATTTATTATTATATATTTTTATTTATAATTCTTGATTTATTTTATTAAAAAACTCGTATAAACAGATAATTTTTTTATAGTAAAAACAACGTTAATAACGCCTGCCTCCTTTTTTTATATTGAGGAAAAAAAATGTTCCATTACACTATCCATAGTGTAGTGCGAAAAATCAAACTATTTCTTGTAAAGTCATTTGAGTAATTATACTAATTGGAAAACTAAGAAAAATACGAACGCTTGAAGATTAACTTGCAAGATGAATGCAGTACGTGCTGATAAATATAAATTACATGGTGAATATATATTTGAAAACCAAGGTGGATAATGTATAATTAAATAATAAATATTAGTTTAGATTTATAATGATTGAATAACTATCTTTTAATGTATATCTATCATAAATAAATAGAAATCGAAACATCTACACGTTTTTTTCTTTCTATATTTTCAATCCTAGTTATTTTGTGTATATTTTTGCTCATGATATTGACTATCACCTTTTCTCGTATCCTTTTGTTATTATGTTATTGTATAAATTCAAAATAAAATAAAATCATCAACAAAGAAAATAAAAATAAACCCCAAAACATAAAGTAGTTTACATCATATGAAGTAAGAAAAACAAATTCCTATCTAGAAAAAAAATAATCTAAACCACATGGTCTTAGAAAAGATAAACAATTCCAACTAACTTGATCGTTGTGAAACCAACTAGTTTATACTATGTTGTAGTTTGTGGTTTATAGGCAAATACCGAGTGTACCAGTGGAGTGGAGCACAATGATGGTTAGGATTTTGTTATGAACAACGTCCATGTGGATAAGAAGTTGGCTAAAGAAAAATGTATCAGAGACATGGCTGGTGTGACTGTTGACAATTAGGAGTTGTGGCTGCTAAAAAACACCGAAGTTGAAGCTAGGATGACCGTGTATTGTATTATGCTCCGGTTAGGCGATTTCATTTTATTCAATTGTTATTTTCTATTTTATGTTAATGGTTTAGATAGTATAGAAGTGGTGCCAACTTTTTAGGATTTGGTTATTGAACAATTTGTTTAAATTGTAAGCAAAGACATGGAGTAATGCAAATAAGAATTTTAAATTTTATTTGCATTGAGATTGTTGGGTTCTCATGTATAAGAGGCGTATGTGTGGTTGTTGAAGATTAGAGTTGGGTCTGGTGTGGTTGCGCGAAGATTAGGAGTTAGTGGCTGCTAAAAACACTTGGAAGTTGAAGCTAGGATGGCCAGTATTGCATTATGCTCCAGCTGGCAGATTTCATGCATATCTTATTTTATTTAATTGTTATTTCTATTTTATGCTAATGGTTTAGATAGTGCAAGGAGTTGGTTATTGAACAAGTTGTTTAAATTGTAAGCAAAGACAAGGAGTAATGCAGAGAAGAATTTTAAATTTTATTTGCATTGAGATCATGGGTTCTCTCTTAAATGAGCCCTTCACATATTTTCAAAATAGGTCATAAGGGGAAGAAGGTCGGGTAAACACCATTCTTTACAGGTGGATTTCATAGTCAATTGCCCTGTAACTCGATCACAATCTTGGGACCATAATAGATTTCTTGGACGGTTAGGTTTTCTTAGGAGGTTTAAGGTCTACTATAAATACATACTATGTATCCTTATTTCGACATAGTAAAAAATAAAACCTCCTTACTCTTGTAGATGTAAAAACATTGTCGAACCACGTTAAATCTTGTATTAAGCAATATGAAGAGGTAATGTTCGAGGTAATCTTAATTGAATAACCACGTTAAACCACTTGTCGAGCATATGAGCTAATCTATGAGTTGTTGTATAAGAAACATGTAATGCATGAGAGTAAGCTAGCAAGTAAAAAGCAAAAGGAGAAGCTGTTAAGAATTCCCAAACTAAGAAGGTCGAACTGTTGAAGAGAAAACTTGACAGAAAAAATCAAGACAAAACATTTGGAGGAGAAGAACGGGCTGCTGGAACACCACAATCAGATGATTGATACCAACAACAATCAACCGAATGGAAGCAACATGGACGAAAGCAAATCATACGAGCTTCCGTCCTAAGCTAGAAGGATCGGCTCAATACTCAACAAGTGGGGAGAGATCTTCATCGATATCGACAAAGTATGGCCAGGTCCGATTTTTTTTTTAGAGATATAAGAAATAGAGGCTTTGCTTTTCCCTTGTAAATGATGATGAATGAATGTAAAAAGGCGTTATTGAATATTAATGAAAAGGGCTTGGACCCAATCTTTTGAACAATATATTGTACTAGTGAGTATAAATTTATTGAGCATCGGCTTAGGTCAAATTTCCTCGATTATTACAAAAGAATCGAAAATCTCTCCTAAATGGCAGCCATATATCATTTTGAAAATTTGTTTAACCCTATTCCAAACATGCATCATCATGCATAACAACGTATCTATGTGCATTTGTATTCATGAATCTTGGAATCGCTTAAGCAGGCATTCAAAATATAGGCCCCCCCCCGCAAGGTCTACAATACAAGGCTTCACAAAGAGATGAAAAATAAAGAAAGGGGCTAATTACCATAAAGAGTTCGGCGCATGTAAAAAATAACATGGCTTGGATGACTAGTTTACTCAAGCAACTCCTCGAGCATAGTCAAGGAAGGGACATCTAGGTCAAAGAATCACTCTACTAATACCACTAGCAACCCCAATTATCATCGACCCATAAAATTTAGAGGCAAATCCCCATTTGCTAGACCACAAAGAACGATGAGCATTTTGATGGCTCACCCAACTATGCCCGCTTAAATGCCAACCACCATAGACGACTATAGGACAATCCCACGATTAAAACCTGTCACCCAACAATATAAATGGGTTGCCCGGGAAGAAAGGTTGAGGGCTATGGAGGGGTTTGATGTCTATGACCCAATTAGAGCAATCGAGATATGGTACCAAATGTAGTAATACCCAAAAAGTTTAGGGTTTTAAAGTTCATTCAAGACAGGTTGGAATGCCCTAATACACACCCAAGGCTATATTGCAATAAAATGGTAGAGGTCATACCCAACGACAAGTTCATCCGGGATAGCTTGTCCGGTTCCGTACTAAGCTCTTATATGACTTTAGATAATACCAAGGTTAAGAAATGAAGTTTATCTCACGATGCTTTCCCAAGGAAATACAAATTCAATATTGATATCGCTCTAGATCAAACGAGTTTGATGGTAATGGAGAAAGGCAACAAGGAGAAGCAGGAGGGAATTCACCCATGATGGAACAACAAGGCGTTGCATGTGCAACCATTTTTGTTGGAGAAAGAAATGATGACTCTATTCGCCAATACTTTCAAATCTCCATACTATAGTACACGATAGGAAGCTCCGCTAGCATTTTATAATTCCATTGTTATCGCTAAAAGGATAGAGTAAGGGGTAAGAGACGGATGGAATATATAGAACCCACCAAAAAAAGATTTGTTGGGAGAAGGAAGGATGTCGAAGTAAGCAATATAGAAGGAGGACACAAGTGGTAAGAAGGATTTCCAAGCCTAACCTCCTAAAATACCCAATATCAACTTCAAGAAAGTCTTTCCTAGTAAGCCAACCCACCTACCCTTTAAAACCAAACCGAAAGTAACCCAAGAAGAACAAACCATAAAAGCCAAGAACAACTCCCACCTTTACTAATGCCCTTAAAAGAAATGTATGCAAACTACTAAGCATAGGTCATGTAGCCTCCCTTCCCTTTTCCATCACTTAAACCTCCTTTCCCAATTGGGTACAAACACATAACTAACTTGTGAATACCATGCTAGAAATCCTGGCCAAAAAACATTGATACTTGTTTAGCATTCAAGAGGAAGCTTTGAGTTATTCAAAGCATGATGGATAACCTTCGAGGATACACACCCAACATCAATTCTAACTCGATGCCCAATCATGCTTTTAGTAGTAGGGGAGTGAACACAGTAGAATATGGAGAGAAAAAGAAGCAAGTTCTGAGGGTGACCATGGATAGGTTATATGACATGTTAATTCAAGCTGGTTACTTGCCCAACAAAAAGTGTAGCAAGAAAATGAGATAATTTTTGTAGGTTTCATGGGCTAAATAAGACAATATTGAAGAATGTGAAGGGTTTCACCAAAAGGTGACGTAAGTGATGACTCTTGATCTTCTATAGACAAAGGAGAAGGAATAAGATGAAGTTGGCATGATAGGTTTCGAAAGGAGGAAAACGAAGGTGTGTAGAATTCAGACCTTTAATCGGAAGCTAATCCACCAAAACTTGTCTTGACAAGGCTTGCCTTTACCCATAACAAAAACTATAACGCATTGCCTCATAATTATAGAGGCTTCTCTCACCGTTGTAAATTAAGATTAATGAATTAACTCGGAGTGGCGGTGTGTTCACACTTAAAGAATTGGAGAAGCAAACGAAGGCCAAGGGTAAGGGAGGTTATGGAAGCTTATTAGAGGTAATGAAGGTGAACAAACCAATAAGTGAGGAGGAGGATGGTGAATTTCTAAAACTAATAAAACATAACGAAGTACAAAGGTGGTAGAACAACCGAGAAAAAACCCCTAGCAGGATATCCCTCATATCTCTTATCCTAAGTTCGAGCCCTATCGCAACACCTTGCAAAAAGTTTTGAATGAGGCATACATTTCTCAAGACATGACCTAACAGACTACTGGAGCATTTGGTTGGAAGAATCCAAGCAACCAACTACTGTACTTCACCAAAGATGAGCTCGACGCCGAGGTCATAACAAATCTCTATACATCATAGTAAGGTGCCAAGATTGTACCATTGGCAAGGTATTGGTGGATAATAGCTCAACCTTGAACGTACTCAAATATATGTCCGGATGAAATACTAGTTGATCCAACCCGTATGTTGCCAAGTACTATGGCTAGGGCATACGACTGTTCTCCAAGACAAGTGGTAAGGACCATTGAAATAGAATTGTTCATTAACCAAAGAAGCATTCCTAGTAACCTTGCAAGTAATGGACATTCACCTTCATACAACATGTTACTAGAAGGCCTTGATACGTGCTACTAAGGCACGTGACTTCCTCCTTACATCAATGTCCAAGTACATTGTTAATGGAACATTGGTAATAGTTAAGGCTGAATAAACCCTCGACAATGGTACAAAATATGGCAATACCTTACATAGAGACCAAAGAAAAAGGATGAGAATCTCCATGCATTTGAGATTGTTAATATAGAATGGGTTCCGAAAATTTGATGTTAAGAAAGCTAGTCATTTTCAGGCGAAAGGATGACAACTAAGTATTTCTTAAGGCATGGACTTCCTTTCCGATACAACCCCGTCCGGAAATCGGAAGGATAGGCCCGATAAGATGAAAAACTGTAAATCAAAGATTTAGGCTTTAAACCTAATAATAAAGACTATAAGAGAGATTGCCAATATCAAAGCTAGAAAAGAGACTAGCTAGGATGGGAATGAGTACCAAGAAGAAAATATTATCATTCCCCCGATCCATATATCATTCCCTGAGGTCTTTTACGTGGCTTTGTTAAGACACGATGGATGTCCTTATCCAAGGCATGGTCATGCTATGGGTATCAACACGTTGGAGAAAGATGGTGGCAAGGTTAAAAAGTCACGATAAAATGGCTGGAAGAGGAAGAATTGCTACTAAGAACTAACTATCCATCACCATTAGATGAGATGCCTGTAATGGCCTTAGGATGAAAGTTGGCAAATGGAAAAGATTCGAGTGGGTGACTTCGGGAAACCTATAGTTTTAAAAGTAAATGACAATGTTTCATGTTTGCTTTGGTTTTGTTTGTTTTTTTTTTTTTATGTTTTCATACCACGTGGCAATGTTGGCTCAAGATGCCCAACAATTTGGTTTCAGGGGGTTTGATCCTTTTCTTTTATCAATGAGATCATGGATTTTTCACCATTTTCTATCTGTTTTCTTTTTTTTACAAAACATTCATTTACACCTTTCGGCTTTCTACGAAATCTTGAAGCGAACCATCCACAAATCACTAAGCATATTAAATTGGGAATGAATGGCCAAATTTTATTCGAGTATACAATTACAATGGAAAAAATGAATGGAAAAGGATGATGTGAAAAGAATTCACTAGATTAGTAGAACAATTAGGAGTAAATTCAAGAATCGACGAAAAAGAAAAAGGTTAAAAACAGTTAACTTTGGTCTCCACTGTGGATATGCCCGGTCCGATACGCAGAGGATAAAAGAGTTAAAATAAGGACTCCGGATCACTTCCGTGAAAGAGAGGATTTGATCTCCATTCGCAGTCACGTATTATTGACATGTTTACTGGTCCCTACGCCGCGGTACGCCGGGGCCGATCGACATCGTAAAGATCATAAGGGTACCTATTGAAAAAGAGGATACCGTGAAGCAAAAAAATCTAGAGAACTTGGTGCGATAACGCAACTATTAAGCTCAATATACTCCTTCATGGATGGTTTCCTTTAGGTATAACTAGATCAAGATGGCTAAAGTAAGATAAATAGAAAACGACTTTCATTACA